>JAATOF010005108.1:0-10041 GCA_013170925.1 Podosphaera leucotricha
CTACGAGAACAGCGACACCGCGAGAAATGTGGCTTGTGGGTCTTGCTGGGTTTGAACCAGCTTTCTCCTGTCTCAAATGGGGCATGTGTTCAGGATACCCAGAATTTACTTGGGAGAACGTCCTGGACGATGCACCACTACACCATCCGACCCTTAGTCTAGTTATTACTGAGTCGTTTTGCATCGGTAGTCCTTCATTTGCTCGCTGTTCAACCTTGAAGCATATTTTGTGGCAAAAAAATATTGTTGTATTACCATGTTTGGTTGGTATGCTTTAGATAAGTTATCCACATTGCATCCTCTGTTCCTTTGAATCGAGAGGTTTAGTAAGATACCCATTATAATAACATAAAATTGGATTTTATTGAGCACCGGTCTATTCTCAATCACAATTCGGTTACATAGAGTAATAGCTTGCTTTGCTTCACTGTCTATTTAGACACCTCGGCTTCGGAGTAGTCGAGTTTCATAGAATTATTCGTAATTGAGAAAGAGTTTTCCTCGATTTGATTCATTTCTCGTCAGACTCGTCAGGCCTGGTTGAGATTGGTGACGAGAAGATAAGCCAATTTGTGAATAAAGAATAACTTGGTAGGTTTCCCTCAAGAAACGAAAGTATGCTTAATTCTCTTCTTTCATTAGGTATCTCTGATCAAAGTGTCAACTTTATGCCACCCTTACATGGCATGGCAATAAGTATATTACGTATTCCTTAACTTGTCGCTGGTCATCATCGAACACTTTAAACCTCTTAAATCGAAGATTCGAGCATCAATAGGATCTAATTCTATAAACTCTTCGTATCGTTATTTGATTGGGTTGTGGATTTAACAAAGATGACGAATAGGAACTTGCAGATTAAAGTTTAGCCGCATCGTTAAACACATACTATATGATTGTGGAACATACTCGACGAACCATAAGCCTCGCACTCTCAACAACGAATACATATAGGCTATGAGCCCAGTCTGCGTTCATGATACGCAACTCTTTGCTGAAAAGAAGAGCCACCTTCCTGAGATCCTCGAAACACGAAGGATGGCTATATAATCATCTTATTTATGTCTCTCCCTCTGGAAATTTGGGAGTTCGAATTTCCTCCCCAATCTTCCCTTCCACCTTCATCACTAAACATGATCCTTCTAACTTCTCACGCCCAAATCCGTTGATCCGGAAATACGCTCCAGACCACTGAGTCTTTCGCGGTTCCGCGAGATCCTATTTATCTTTTCGACGTTAATTCTATCCTGGACGGTCTTTAAAAGTTCATACATAGCTGAAGGTACGAATGACTAAATGATTATTGATGAGTTTGGGACTGCAATATAATTTATTAAGTTCAAAGAGCTTGACCGCTTGGCCGAAAAGTGAAGGGTCGTGTCCTTAGATGAAGATCAGTGCTGAGGAGAAAGCACATAGGGTTTTCAGAAATTATTATCTGCATAAAAAAAGTGCGATCTTTATCATCGTTGACCTGCTACAGTTCTACCCCAATTTTACCCTTAAATCTCGACGAGAGATGCCTTTGATAGATCGATGTTGCCATCTCAATTGCACTCTTTCTACAAAAGAGAAAAATATCAGCTATTACCCTTGTGTGATTAAAACCCAGAAATTTGGAGAAAAGTGCCAATAAATAGGACAAAGACGGGGCCTTGAAAATCAGAATTCTCAAAATCGCGACAAAAAAATCGTACCATCGAAACATTTGGTGCATAAGACAGATTCAATGACAAAGCACAAAATCATAAAGCTCTGTAAAACTCAGGATGCAGGTAGTTGAGGGTTAAATTAATATTATGTTCTTGGGTATAGACAACTACAAAACTCACGCCCTGGGGTAAACAGAGAATCACCAACTGTGGTGTCAAAGATGTGTAGAAGTAGCGGAAAATATCAACCAGGAAAGAAAGGTCCAGATATTATATAAATACGGTGCTCTGAAGAAATAGGGTTTGAAAGTGGTCATTATTTGACGGATGCTGAGCTGAATCACTGATGACATGTTGGGTGTATAACTGACTTACCTAAATAGTTGGAGTTTATGGTTACTACAACGAGGGTTTGCCGAGATCTGAGACAAGCGGTCTATAACACATAAACTACATGTTCCAGAGAACTATTTAGTGCTACGTCACTGTACCTTTAGTAATGAAGATGACTATCGATTAAATCTATATTTATATTGTACATGTACATCACCATCTCTAAGGATAGAAAGAATAATAAAAGAACTAATCTTGTATATAAGGTCATTCCATTCCATGACGAGGTCACTCACTATCCAGTGATTTGCGCAGATCTCAGCGATTGAAAATTTAGTAAATTTATAATAATTTATCCAGCGCAACGAAACTGCTATCTTGTCTAATTCATACCAGGGACAATTTTTCACAAATCATAATTCGAGTTAACCACCAAGTAACGAATATTGGACTAGCACACTATATCTATCTCTTGACAGATTTTTACCATCTTTTAGAATGCTACAGGTCGAAAAGTTGGAGCAGATTCCAAACAAACTCGAATCGATCAAAGATTTCCAAAATTGGAGATAATTGACAATCGTAGCAGAGCTCGAATGAGACACCCAAACAAAAAGAGGGAAATATGGTTAAGAGAGTGAGAATAGTTTGACATTGTGATCAAGAGATTAAAAATCGTAGACTCTAGTGACTACAAGCTGATCCAAGATTTCCTATCATCAGCAAACGAATGAAGATGGTGAAAGAGAATAACAAGAGAAATTTCAACTTCTGCGATGTTCTTCATGAAAGCCAACCATTTTCGGCTCTGATGGAATCCACACCCGAGGCGTCCATATCGGCATTTCCAGCAACTTTGCACCCACAACCCCGGGCGCAAGCCTCTAATCAACCCAAAAATTCCAGCAAAAGCCAATTGTCGACCGAGACGGAATGTTTGCGTTGCGGTATGCTGCATGCCACACCGGCCCGCACTCAACCAGTCCATCCGACGTGGTCCATCCACCCGAAGCGTACAACGCCGGGCTAGCAGAGGGTGGAAGAACGTCCCACCCATCCTGGCGAAAAATCTGGATTCTCGGTCCGACTGCCGTCCCGAACAAGCCTGCCTGCCTGCCAACCGAGACCCATTCGAGGAGCTCCAAAATCCCCTCGGTCCCCGTTGGCGGCAATAGTCGGCCAGAGACAAGTAGTGTACCGGATTATGCCACCTTGGAGGACCTGGAAGATTGAAGGCAAGGAAAGAGAAGAATCTTCTAGCAATCTGAGAAGATCGATAAATGTCTGTGGTTGTGTTGTTGTACTGTTGAATGCCTCCTAGAAAATTTCCTAGGTCCAGATGGAAAATAGATGAACAAAGCGAGTATCTGAGAATAGAGCGTCGTTGCTTTAAATACGAACACTAGCGATGTAACATAATGAGATTCCGTTTACTTCCAGCTGTAAATCCGAAATTCAACAAAATGCTAATTCCGATCGTGGGGCTTAACACCCTGACGCATATATTGAACAGATAAGACAAACCGGGCTTACCGTTAAGAACGACTGTAGTGATGAACAGGAATCTGATAAATGTCAGTCGCCGGTTAGGTCTGGAGAAAGATCGCAGTGGCAGAGGTTTGCACGGAACTTTGACCCATCGAGCCAAAGAAAATTAAAACCTTCAGCGCCCAGGATACGAGAAAGCAGTAGTTGTCTGAATCTTAGCGTTGAGATTTGATTTGGTTATAGAATTTGATTAAAAACTCCAAGGAGTTAAGTATTGAAGAAATCTATACATTCGTTCAATCTATATACAGCAATCCCTCTACACCCGTTCCTTTAAACACCGATAATTAAAATAATTAATATTCCGACTCCTTACCCGCTCCAAGTCCCTCATTTAAACCTTCGTAAATATTCGTCGACTTTTTATAACATAATTAAAGATTGACAATTCAAACTTCATACTAAAAATAAATTACGGAAATTTTAGGTAGCAACAGTTTCTTGTATATTCATCAAGTAGACCTGTAGAATAGATCTTTCTTCACCCGTATAAATCTAGTACGCTTGGATTAAAATCACAAGAACAAACAATAAAATAATCAGGAGTTAGGGCTTAGGGCTAATGCTGGTTTTTTTTCGACCAAATATCTTCTGTAATGAGCTTGACTCCGCTTTTTTCGATGTTGAATAAAATAGCTTTGGTTCATTTTCGGTGGGTGGAGGATCGTGAGACATGAGAAATTCCGCTAGATCTCTAGTTCTGAAATTTGAGATGGCTGCTTCACGTGGCTCATAAGTCTTTTGTTGCACTCTGGTATGGGTGGGTCTAATTTGTGGGACGTTGGAGGATCGTTCGCTCTGGTTCGCATCTGGTGAATTTGTAGCTCCTGAATCAGGAGAAACGTCCTTGAGAATTACTTTATGCGTTGCCTTGGACGGTAGATGAGTGCTAGTGGATCCGCGACCAAAGATGGAAAGCAAAACAGATGAGTGGGCATTCTTAGTGGTTGTCTTGCTTTGGTTAGTTCTGTCGATAGGACCTATGATCTGTTCAGGAGGGGATGAATTTTTAAGAAAATCAGCGAGGCTTTCCTCTCGGGACAAATTTAATCCAGAAGTCTCATAATCTTCGTTGTCTGAAGTTTCAATAGACAGAGGGTCAATCAAGTTGCGTTTCGAAGGTTTTAATTTTTCTTCAAGTCTACTCTCATTGTAGAGATTGGCATGCTTGTTTTTTGAGGAACTCACGAGTAAGGCGGTTTGGGATGTGACAGAACTATTCACAGATGGCGAAGTTTGATAATAACGGGGTTCTGGTAATGGGGAATCAGGTATGCTTCCGGCAGGTTCATCTTCATCCAGATTACTGTTAAATGGAGCTACAGAAATTGGGATCCGGTGACGTCCATTTTCTAGCTGAGGGCCAGACCGAACAAAGTCGATAAGATCGCTAATTCCTTCGTCTCTCTGAGTGACGGCTTCACGGCTCTGTAATTTTGTGCGAGCAGGATGTTTTTTGTAAAGAGATGGTGTAGCTTGAAGAAGAGAGTTTTTGACGCTTCTAAAGCTAGAGCCTTGATTTATAGGAGCTAAAGGTGTCGGTAATATATTTCTTACAATTTTAGTTAAATCATTGATAGGGAGCTCCTGTGTAGTCCGAGTATCACGAGGTTGAGTGATATTAGTAAGCGTTTTGACTGTCATACTATAATCCGGCTCAAGAATAGGTGTGACTAGTCTTCCAGACATGACATCATCTAGAGATCTTTTGGATAAAGAAGACTTTGTGGTGATACATTTGGTAGCTGGAGACGAAATAGATCTTGCAGCTATCGGCCTTTTTTCATTATCTGTTTCGGCAAGAATGTGGCGAGGATCGGGACTCTTTCAAATGTTAGTAAGGATAAGCAAGTTAAATAATTTTGTTACTCACACTGGCAATTCGTACGTTTTGAGGTGTTAGGGTGTACTGTATTGTTTGATCACTCTGGATGAGTTGATCAAAGTTTTCCATAGCGCCTTCTTCTGAAGTTCGAACAACTATCAACCTATGAGAAATCGAGGAAGATGCTGAGCTGGATGTATGGATAGCACGTTTAAGGTCTTGATCAGGACTGGATTTTTCAGGACTTCCATCCTGGGAGCCTTGGGTTAAATTCAGGCCACTTAGAGTCGTTGCATGGGTATTTTGATCTATTGTTTTTTCCATGGAACTAACTGTGCTAGTAGGCGAGCCATGGCTTGTCATGACAGGCTCATCCGCTGGAAGAGACACAGGAGAGATTTTAACTTCAGTCTCATCAACTGATGGACTTCTCGCAATATCTTCAACGGCATATGAACTTGTGTATAGCTTTGTCTGGTGAACGACCACAGGATAAGATTTCTTATCTTTGTTAGTATTACTTGTAACAAAACTAGGATCAAAAAAATAAGTATCAATTCCTTGTACAGCTTCGGCAAAGGCAACAGCACTTGGGGTTACCCGTCCATCTTCACTCGCTGATTCTTCGTTATCGGTGATTATTAGTTCTGTTTCTGTGGTCATAATTTTATCTATTCCCTGTTCACAAATATCCGTTTTTTTTAACTGACATTCAGCTAAAGTCATATAGTTATTATTTTCAAGTTCACTAGCACTGGGCCATGTCGGATGACTTCTAAGTGTTGGACGTGATGTCTGAAAAAGATTTCCACTCAGACAGTTGAAGCTAATAGGCCGACGCTTGGTGGATAGTTGGGTGGTAAGTCTCTTGCATGTTGGTTCAGAATAAGATATAATTGAGCTAGTCTCACAAGAGTTATCAACTTGTGTCGGACTTCCACTGGCTGTTAATGAACTTCTAGGAAGAATTTCACTTCCAGTTGTTGCTTCGGTAGGAATTTCATCCAGAGTTTTATCAAGATTGGAGTGGAATAACGGAAGCACAGGAGGCCCATTCTGATGCGTGGTCGAGATAAATTCTTCATCATTTAAATTATTCTCCTCTCTTCTGCACATGGGTTGACACCACTGATCGGAACTAGAGTGGCCGAATTGGACAGACCAAGGAACTGAATAAGCTCTCTGCTTTTTTTCTCTTATTTTTGTTTCCGATATACTAACTGTGTTTGGAAATACATCAACTGAACTTATCATGTATTTACTCCCGATTTCTTCTACTTCGGAGCATTCTTGGTCGGACTTATATAATTTACTGGCTCGATCCGTGACATATTTTTTTGATGTAGCTGGATCCTTGACCGCGAGATCCAGGTGAGCAAGGCAAGTCTTCACAAATTTGGAGCACTCTATTGTGGTATGGTCATTGAGTAAAGTGTTCATATGATTTTCCGCTAGCAGGGGCTGCAGCTTTTTTAGATCCATTGACCCTGAAAATTTGTTTGTAAGGTACGTTGAAGGAGACTCTAGGCGTAATCTCCATCCTCTCCATAAACGACCCAATGTTCTGTCAAGAGCGATACATTCCATATCATTCACTTCAACTATCAAGTTTTCTCGGACACCAGAAATTTTCGTGGTATTTTCATCTTTATCAAAACTTTGTTCTGTTTGAGATCTGTGGTGAGCAGCTGTGCCTGCAACAATGAGAGCCTGCTCGCCCATAAATTCCAGTATAGATGCTAAAAATATAGCTACTGTCGATGGCATTGGGATACTCTCTTCAATATCTAAAATAATGTCTTTTTCTTGTATATCTCTGAGTGAAGAATATGCCATGCATCGTAACCTTACTTTCCTCCACAGTTCTACCAACCAATCACTCCTAATTAGATCTGGATCAGGCGAAATCGTTGGGACATCTGCACCTTCGCCAATTTCAAGATACTCTTGAAGGTCTTGGTCAGCACATTGCATTGCGCTTCGTGCGAGCTTAGGCTTCAAGATCTCACTGACAGCAATTCGTAAAGCGGACATCGAGAGTGATTTTGATTTTGATAGAAAATCGAGTAACAGCTGGTCTAGAAATTCATTTACAAGATCTAGAGCGGTATTTGAAACCTGAACAGATTTTGCAGAAGGTTCAATTCCATGTTGTTCTAGACGGATTTCATGGTCGGTCGTAACAATTAGTACCGCAGCGGTTATCCCGATGAATAGTGGCCTTGGAAAGACTGTATTCGGAGGAATCGAAGGAAGTGATAGCGTATCATTCGAACTAGATGTTGGTGTCCTCGGGAATGAATGGTCTGAAGAAGCTGATATAGGAGTAACTGCTGTCATTTTGGTAGGACCTATCTTAGTTCAGTGAACGTTCTTGCAATATTCTCAAGACATACGTCATGCAGACCAAGTACTAATTCAGGGGGTCGATTGTCGCTGCATCAACAGATGTGGAAAGGCACCTAATCCCTTACATCAATCAGCACTGTAATGAAATAAAATTGCATGAGATTGAGTGAGAATAAGTGGAGTCCTCGCCGTAGAATTCTTATCTTTTTGTGTGAACGTAGCTGTTGCTCTGAAGTGAAAATTCGGCAAATATTTTTTTTGATTTAAAATAAATCTGTGGGAGAGTTTCAATTTCAGAGAGAATAAATCTTAACGTACTTAAGAGGTTCTACTTTATGCTTGTAAACTTTGAGATGAGGACGAAAAATATATGACAATGGAAAGAGGGGTGAGAGGCGAAGATGAGTGAGAAAGATGATAAGATGGTACGCGACCGAAGAATTGAATAAATTAACACCTGGATAACACTTAATTTGAAGCCTGAGAAGACCAATAAAACGGGTCATTTGCTAGATGAAACAGTGATCTTTGAATTTAACTTAAAAGAATAATATAATTATTGTAGATGATTGATGTCGATGAATCTAATCTGTTCAGTGTCAACTCGACACAGTGAGGCTGCATGTGTATGTACCTGGGTCAATGACGAATAGCTAAACTTGATCCCTGGCACCGTTAATAATGGAGCTTTGTTGAACACAGATAGTCCCCACGCGCCCGCCCCCCTACAGAATTTTACAGGACTTGTGAAGCCAAAGCGCTGAGCTCGTTACGACTCTTCATTGACTGTGGAAATTTGGAGAGTATTTTAAGATTGATAAGTTGACTTGACATTGACAGACAACTTAACGGCAAGACATTCTAGACCTGGTGGGAGGTCAAATATCTGCCTGCATTCATGTGGCAGCAGAAGAAGAAATTCTATGATAATTACTTGACAAGGTCAATTTTTTACTCATGGAACCTGTCATATCAAGCCATTTGATTCTTTTTTTTTGCTTTTTTTAAGCTGACATCTTGTCTACGTAATAAATTTGTAAGTAAATAGAATGGCGACTGCTTGTTAATTATACCGACTACTACGTTTTAGATGGTAGGTCCATGGTGAGTGATTATTATTATTAATATTATTAGAGTTTTCTTATAAATTCTTCTACGCAGCTAAACAATCAATTCTCTATGAATAAGTATAAATCACTTGTCATCACTGTAACATACCATTTAACGGCAAATAAAAAGAAGCACTTGATCTGTAATATCATCTTACTAGTCAAATTTCAAAATTTCTCTCAAAAAGATAGCCGCTGAGCGTTCCCAGTACTGGTATGATTTGCCTTTACAAATCCTGATCGTCGTGGTGATCTGCCGTACGTATACAGGGCTGCAGGGATAAAGCTGCATTTTGAATAAAATTAGAGCAGGTTTTGCAGCGCCACTGAAAATCGGTAGAAGGATGCGTGCTACAGTAAACCAGTGAAGTGATAAGCGAGTCGCTATAATTAGCCAGTATCGCTACGATAAATATCGTGAACTAAGCTAAAAATTAGGCTTTTACAGGGGGCTTAGCGTATGTGCTAACTTGTAGTGGCTTGATTTATAGAAGATCCTCCCTAAACCTTAAATTTTTGCATAAGAAAAATACGGGACGTAACTTCTAATTTTGGTATATAAATAAAATACTATGCAACTTATTGTTGAAAATTGTGCAATACATGTATATGGTTGTTCCACCTCTAGCTTTTTACAAAGCCATGATTACATGTGGCATCGATTCATGTAGTTGCTTCAACTAATCATCAATTACTGCCCTATCCCAGGGTTCCATCACACTGCGGTGAAGATTATCTTGTGACCACTACTTCCATTGACCAAAAGTCAAAATATTTGAATTGGATTAAATCCAATTTCTGACGTTTTCGATTAGACTAAGATCTGGAGAAAATGGGGATTATCTAATGGGATAAATATTTCCCTCGTCGAACTTTGAGCCGCCTAGTGAGAAGGGGGATTGTCCTGCATCACTTGTATCTTTACTCTCAAGAGAGACTATAAGATTCAAGATATCAATAATGAATCGAGTCGGTTCGGCGAAAATACTAGAGTTATGCGAAGTTTTAACTTATTCGAGGATGGGTTATCAGGTTTGACTGTATTCAACTTCCGTTCTGTAACTTCCGCAACGTTATAGTTTTATTCCGATCATCATCCCTACAGATTGAAGATGTCAAGTCAACGTCTAATCAGAAAAAGATTAATTGAAAACTTCGAGGCCGACTGTCGGAACACTACCGATGGTTAATTCACAGCTTTTTTTTTTATTTTTTTTTTTTTTAA
>JAATOF010005109.1:0-32690 GCA_013170925.1 Podosphaera leucotricha
CAACTCAAAGATTTATTTATTAAAGACCCTATTTTAACATCTTTTGACCCGGATCGACAAACCGTTGTAGAACCGGACGCTTCTAATTGGGCAGTTGGCGGTGTATTATCTCAGTACGATGAAGGAGTTTTAAAGCCGGTTGCATACTTTTCAAAAAAGAATGGGCACAGATACGGGCTAGCACCTGTCGAAATCTTGTAAAGTCGATGCTGTGACGAATAAAGGCCGTGGTGGCTGCGAAAGGGGGTAGGTAATACTAGATATTAAAATAGTGGCAACATAAATGTCCCAGAAATTAGTCATCTTTTTTCGAGCACCACTTCCATACGCTCCACAAGCTCTCTAGGAGACCCACTCATGCTTAAAACTATCTTCCAATATCGAGATTTTCGAAATCTGGTTGTTTTGCGTGATGTAAATGATCGTCTTTGAGTGTGAGATGTGTGCATCGTTTAAAATTATGGGACATTGAATTTTTAGTTTTTGGATGGGTTTCGCATCAAATTGTGCTCCTTCTGACCGTTCCTCTCTTTTGCATTTGAAATCAGTTTTACAGATGGCAATTGTAACGCTTTTCTGGAGACCTAACATAGCTTCATGGCTGAATAGCAAACATGGGTCGTACAATGAGATTCCAGATGCAAATTGTGCACGTAGTGGTCATGATATGTTCGAAACCAGTGGGTTCCAGCCTCAAGTACACCATGTGGAAGACGAAGGACTTTCAGAAGAGTTTCTGCTAAGAATTTAAGTTCGTTTGGTGGCCTCACATAAAAAAATCTAAGAAAAGATAGCTTTTGGATTGGGTGTAAGCCTGGAAGATATCGCGGGTGAATATTACAGGCTACGCCTTCACGTGTTTAGGAATAAACGAAACATTGTACTAGCTCCAGCCTTGGATGAAACTCCCCGACTTCTATACAGATATAGAGTCATGATTTTTACTTGTAATACGCAGATGATTTTGTAGTGGTATCTCAAGTTCTCAAGTATGATGATGTATATTTAGTAGGAGGAACAAAGATAGTTATATGAGTAGTTCCTCGTATAAAGCAAGACTTAGGATAAGTCGTTGGCTCATTCTCTGAACTGCAGGTTATAATTCAACTGATTTCTTGTTTTCGTCTTTATATGCCTAAACAAAAAGTCTTGAATTTTCAGTAACGTTATCCTTTCCTTCGTTTTTGATTAGATCCACCAATCGGCTCTTGAAAATGCGTGCGTTTGGTGATATATCATTGATATTTATAAAACCGAAAATTCCTCTATCCAATAACCCATTTAACTCCTTTGTCGTGAAACTGTAAGGGCTGGTCGTAATTCATTATTCATAAAAATATTATCTCGGTAGCGTAAAGATAGTCCGGAATTTCTTGCCGGTTATCGTCTGTGTTTGCACGTTGTGTCTGATTGAGGTGTAGCGTTATCGTTGAGTGAGGTTACTGCCTGTGATACGTTTGAGCTATCGTATCATTTGACGCATATTGTTCAAAAATTAGTTGGACCGTAAGGTATTTGCGTATTTGGAGTTTAGCTGTTTCATCTTTGATGGTTATTAACGTGTAAGGTCCTGTCCATCCCTTTTCAATGTATTCTCCATACGAGTACGTCTAATCTGATTAATATATCCATCATGACGAGGCCGTTTCTCGAACGAAGTGCGTCTGTGAATTGTCTTTTTGTGCGCAGTTTTACTACCTCAGCCATGGCTTTCTTGCTGGCGGCGGCTCTTTTAGTAATAGATGGTGCTGGCGGGTCAGGCTCCGAAATTCTAGGGAATGCACCAAAAACTAGCAAAGTTGGAAAAATTCCGTCGTAGCTAGCCGTATCGTTCACTGCTTTGACTGCTATTTGTAGCACAAGATTTTTGGTCTTTAGTATTGTTTGCGCTAACTTCTTCATTGATTATTTCGTAAGCACGCCGAAGTGTTTTGTGATACCTTTTGAAAATCCTCATTGAGTTTGCAGACTCTACCGGGATTTCCTTCATTTCGATAGCCAATGACTTTGCATTCTCTCGGAGTTCTTCAGAAGTGAAATTGGATCCGGCATCATGAGTGATTGTGAGAAATGAAATATTATGACTTGTTATGTCCCAGTAATGCAGCACAAGACATATGAAACAAACCAGAGTCTTGACGTAAGAGAAAGGGATGTTATAGTATCGCATTCGCCTATAGGTTGAGAGCTGAAAATAGATGGCCTCTGTAATATATATAGACCGCCCCCAAAATGATATCAGATGATATCATGATATATCTTTACACATCAGATCAGAATACATTATAATACATCATCTACCGTTACGATATATCTTTAATATCATAAACAATACTTCCTGATAATCCTTAGTTCTGACAGTGATAATATCGGGTGGTCCTAGGTAAACATCTATCCAACAAAGTCGAAGCATATGTGAAGGGGCGAAGGCAACGGTCACTGCACGTAAGCAATGCCACAAAATAATCTATATTTTCCTATACAAAATATCACCACGCTAGGGAGGTGCCGTCCTTAAATGTGCACCGTCGGTATCTTGAGAATCCCACTCCGGACACAGGCATAAAGTGAGCCTCCCCGATTATTGTACAAATCTCAGCCATTACAATAATTTGGCTAATAATGCGCAAGGCTGGGCCCGTAGGAACAGCCTAGCCACAACACATCGGGTAGAACCCGTAACAGCATATTCCATATGTGTTGTGAAGCCATGTTCCTGATCCATTTGGCAGCTTGAAATCGTGTGGCTTTATCAACGACATGTAATACTGGCGATTTATCAATGTACATGATGTTGATGTAGATAGAATGATTGAACTCGACATCATCTCGGAGGATGAACTTGAACCTTGTCGATACTACTGCATGTTCTTGACACTTTGCGCAATATTTGCTGATGTTTTCCAGATACGGCAATTGTCGGTTCGATTCATAGGCGTATGGCACTGGGATATACGGGCTTGGGTTTGTTATATACTATATGAGCATTAATTAATTTTATCACGTGATTTACTATTGGCGCTGGGCTCTTGTAATTTAGATATCGATGCCTTGGCGAGGAGAGAGAGAGAAGATAAATACATCACTTGCTTTTAAAAGATTTTAAGGCCTTAAATCAAGTGAATCCCCTTGTACCAACAGCGATGATTTTGGTGGTTATCTTGGCCGGATTTTTCAAGTAACTGAAAAGCCTACTGGCGGAAGGGTAGCCGAAGCGACAGTGGAATGTGCGGAGTCCTGTCTCTGCTAGGTAATATTTTGACGTGATCATAGGTCCCCATATCATGAAAGAGGGGCAAAATTTTCGTTAGATTGGCGTGGACTTTCCATTTTTATATAACAATTTATTTTTAAAGTTTTCAAACACTAGTCCTCTACTATCCATTGCTTTAAGACTGAGCAAAAAGGGGGTGTTTTCTTCAACGATATGGAACACGCATATTCCGATTGGGGTGTTGATAAAAATGCTGCCAATAGATGTTGTGGATTCGATTCCGAATTTAGCATTCACAGCGCCTTTGTTCCCTACATTGATCGGGTATTTCCAAAGATTTTGTTGTTTGCTAAATATTGGTTGTATCCCGCTATTTACTTGCCGGCAGCTCCGGTGTCGGTAGAATACCATGGAATTGTCTGAAATCGTAGCGTTGGGTAATCAGAAGGATTTCTGAAGTTGGCTGGGTATGGAAATATGTTTCATTATAACTGATGGTGTCCTGATCCCGGAGTATTACGTACATGGCCGAGTTGTCTGATAATTGACAGACATGGAGGACGCATCTTTGTGGCTGATTTCACCAGTCTCAGTGATAAATCTTTCGTAATCATTCAATATGGCTTCTTCAAAATGTATACTAAGTTCCTGAAGATTTTCGTCACTGAACTTATCATCCTCTGGCCTTTCATATTCTGCAACGTATCGGTGGTAGTGGCGATCAGCTTCTTTTTTAAACCTGTTTCTGTAATTCATCTTTGCGTTTGCTCTTCCCTCTTCAGTATGACGAGAAGCCCAGCATCCGGTTTCCTATAGATGAAGCATTTTTTCATTTGATCACGTTGTTTTGAATTATGATTTGAACTAGAATTATCTTGTTTTGGTAGCAATTTGGAGCGATATTTGCGGTCAATACAATGTTGTTCGCAATCCTCATCAGTCGAAGCCTAAGCCTTAGATTGAGGTTAAATCGATTTTTCTCTTGACTTCCATTGGTTGGATTGTAGTTGCTAATGCTGAGACTGAGGTTATTGTTAAGTCCGTTGGTGGGTGGAGCGGGTATAGAGCAACCCATTGTACAAGCCGGATTTGGCTGACAAGCGGTCAAAGGTTTATTTTAAAGAAAGGAGCCATCTTAAAGGTTTTTTTTGAGGGTCATCTGGGTTGACCTTAGTTCTTCGGTAAAAATTTGAAGACAGGCTTCAATTTCTTTTCCAGAATATTTATCCATTACACTTTGCAGTTTTGTGGTGCTCCATTTTGTTCACATGGACCTTTTGAAGTCTTCTTCTTCAAATGTGTGTCTTATATTTTCACAGACTTCAAGCAGCTGAGTAATTCGAGGATCTGATTTTATTGGCGTGTACTAATGTTTCAATGCAGACCCTTTTAGCATGGTCGAGAAAGCTTTGAAGTAGGCATCGCGTTGTAAGTCTACTTTTTCACACAAGTCGACCAAAATGCCATACTTGTAATCAAAGCTATCGCCCTCGCTATTGTACTTAAGATTCTCAGGATACAGTTTTAATAGGTTGATGAGACTATTTTGTGCCATATTTGGAGGGTCGAATACATAGGGTTGACTGTTAGCTTAAGATTCAATTTTGATTGGCTTTAGTCTGGCGTCCTGTTGACGATTGCTTTTTGAGATAGGTTGCTTGATATGGCTCTGGAAGCAAACTGGTTTCATGCAGTGTTTCTATAGGCCATGGCATCCAGGCTTTTGAACTGCAATTAAGTTTTCGGCAATTGCTTTTCAGTTTTTGGGAATTTAGACGCTATTTGCAAGAAGAGAATTCCATAGAAGTCGTGTAGATTTCTTGTACGCTGCTAAATCAAAATTTTTTAAATCTGCTTTCCAGTATTCGAATAGTTGGAGCCCTTTGGGCTTGTACTCTTTATATTCTTTGGTCTTTCCATTAATGTAGGCAATAATTGATATCTTAGATGCTTGCTGTACTTGCTCCTGTGTAATAATTTCGCCTTCACTACCCTCGAGTCCGTGATTATTGTCAATGAGTGTAGTCATATTTAGAGTGTGCAACGTCTTGATTCAGCGGATCGACGCACAAATTATTATTTTGCTCAACGCCTGGTTTGGTAACTTGGCGGAAATTTTCGAATCAATGAGACTATAAAACCAAATGAATTTAGCACCTACGATGTCAAATCTTTTCAAATTATTCCTACGGCGTAATGTGTTCCACCTCTACGACGTACAATTTTCACAATTTGACTACGGCCCCTAAAACGGTAACTCGTGAAAATGAATCGTTGACTCAGGGAGTATCTTGTCGGTCCAAATTACGGTACTTCCATAAACTGTAAACATCGAGGAATCGTCTCGAGTCATGTGATATGGCGCTAGTACCAATATAACTTCCGCATGTAATTGTTCACATATGATTAATGTACGGGGACATATTACCTCAAGACTCCTAAATTATCTATCTCATCCATATTATGTCGATTACAAGGTTTATCTCGTGTATGACGAGATGTTCAAACCATTGTTTGACGGCACAAGCCGAAGCTCCATTGTGACAAATTTCTCTGATTCTCTAGACCTCAATGGATGGATTTCTTTTCATAGAAGATTGAAACCAGTATTTTCCAAGAGGCTGGGAGCCGCCTTGGGTTTGTAAAATGCGATCAGCAATATCCTCGAACTGTTGATGGGCTAGAGGCAGGCCTAAATTTGCCTGAACTCAAATCCATTCGGTCTATTCGGTCCATTCGGTCCATTCGGTCAGATGATTCCCCGAGGTTGGAGAAAGCCTATAGAGATCAGAATTAGCCAAAATAAAAACCTGATGACCTTTAATGCGATTTTGAAGCGTTGATGACGGTATGCCACATTAAGAAGTAAGAAGCAGCTTTTTTGAGACCCTGGCTATTCTCTATGGTTTTGAGTGCACGAGGAAACTAGGTTGGAATATAACGAGGCATCTAAATCGAAAGAACATTCTTACAAAACTCAAGAGGGATTGGGAAAAAATTAATGGGTTCATGAAAGGTTTCCGTCAAGTTGTTGGGAGACCAAGACAGCGTTTTTACCTGTACGTGGTGTCCCCTACGAACCTGTAGTTTATCTTTATAGCCAATAGAGATACGCATCACTTGGTCAAGGAGGAAAATTCACTCATGAGTTTCCGGAACGTACTCAGCTCCCATTATGGCGGTGGTGGATTAGACTAAGTTGGCTCCTTTTACTACGATGAATTCTCACAGTTTACAGATATTCTGACATTATACTGTCTTCCGAGGAAAGAGCACCGCTACCTGAGCGCTGGCGGTGTCGGTATAAAGAGGATATCCGGACTATGGAGTATTAGGGAGATACAGATGGGGATACGCACCTTGTGTAGCTCTGGTATCTGGGCCTCGTCTGGCCAGGGTTGCAGGTTTTTCGAGATTTTTTTCCCGCGTACACATTTTCCATTGCTGCTCTTTTTAACATGTTTTTGAGCAGAAGGTTCCGTAGAAAAGGTGGTTGAATTCTACGGGTAATTACTGAATCAAATGACCACCCGTCATGGTTCAATGTATCTGTGATCTTCGGTTTATGGCAAAAGGGGAAAGGAGCTCTCAAAAAGGTGTGAGTGTGACATGGGTCAGAGAGGAGCTCTTCCTAATGTTATACTAGTCTTGGACTCAAGATAGCACGAATAAATCAAAAAAACAAACAAACCGCGACTGGCGCCAAATATCCCCAGTTGGCATCCTAGAAGCTGTAGCCCAAAACCTTGGTCTCCCTTGTGACACAATCGAGCACGTTTACCGTGTTCCCATTGGCTTCGCGTTGAAAGCCAAAGACGAAGAAACAAGTCAAATCATGATAGAATCGGCTGAAGCTTTCACCACTATGGGAGCAAAGCTGGAAAAAGCGTCCGATCTGATAGTCTGACGTATCTCTACAGTCCCTGTGGCGCTAAGCACCCGTTTAGGCAAGGTCCAGATCACAGAAGAGATGGTCATAAACGAGATCACAAGGATCACCAAAGCATCTTCATTCAAGGCACGACCCTATGGAAAAAGTCGACTTGGAGCTATCCTGCAGTCGTGGCTAGCATACTTCGAGAAAGCTTGCGCACCTCGACCTGGTTTCCGACTCAGGTGTTGCAGTACGACAATAACCGCAGCGTACTATGAAGCAATGCAAACGGTGTCTCGAATTTCAACGCACGCCTGGATGCTCACGAGCACCAGTTTTCTGGAACTGTTCTTCCAAGATGCACTCCTCCGCTGAGTATAAGGCTGACACGAAATGCCGGAACTGCGGTAGACCCCACCGTTCTGACAGCCGCAGTTATTTGGCTCGCCCGAGTCGATCTGGCCCAGTCACCAAGGAGCAACTGCTAACTATTCGGCAAGCTAGTCAACGCGAATTTGCCGCGATAGCCAGAGCAAAAGCGACTGTTAAGCGCGCCGAGGCCGCTACTATCGCTGCTGCCGTGCAAAAACCAGCAAGTCCACCTGTCCTCTCAACTTCGAACCAGTTTGAGCTTTTGGCAGAAGACAAAATTTTACCTAACGCTGAGGTCACTGTGGAGACAAACCCCAAAACATATTCATGAAGCATGAAGGGCACTCTTCGAGTTTCTTTCCACCCTCCTCTTACTCTAAATCCTATGTCAATCAATGTAGGTAGAGGCGCGACACATGACATCGCGCTTTGCCGAGCTTACGAGCTAGGCGTTGATGTTTTGTTAATACAAGAGCCTTTGTGGGACAAATTCACAAAGACTTCGAAGTCACATCCAGGATACATCTGTCACACCCCATGTGGTGGTGAAGATGTAAGACCCAGGGCTGTGACTTACACACAAAAGAGCGACAGGATTATATCAGCGACTCAGATATTTCCATGCGCAACGCCTACGGGAGATTATTGCTGGGTAGTGGTTAACGTATCACG
Source organism: Podosphaera leucotricha (assembly GCA_013170925.1). NCBI lineage: Eukaryota > Fungi > Ascomycota > Leotiomycetes > Helotiales > Erysiphaceae > Podosphaera > Podosphaera leucotricha. The sequence continues at coordinate 8,133 of JAATOF010005109.1, forward strand.
TTTTTTAACGTTTATAAAGCACCAAAAGATTCGACGGCAATCTGACCTCTTGTTGGCTACACCCCATCTCGAAACTCCTTAGCAGCAGGGGATTTCAACTCTATGTACGAGGCCTGGAAACCTAATACTAATAGCCCCCATAGAAAAGGCGAGGAGATAGAGAGATGGGCAGAAAGATATCACTTCTCCTGCTTCATTATTGGTGAGCCTATACATCGAGCAGGAAACACACTCGATCTCGTGTGGACCAATATGAGTGGCGATCGCGCTTAAGTAGACCGTAGCAAGTGTGTGACTAGTGACCACCTCACCCTCCGAGGATATGTATCAGTCACAACACCAGTCATATAGACCTGGAGCTGGAGAAAGTTAGGGTTCCGAAAAGAAATTTGCCAAAATACGCAAATGCAATTACGCAATGGACTCGCCCGCTAGACTCGATTGAAAAAGTTGAAGGCTACGCGCAAGATCTCTGTTTCCATCTCTCGAACGCGACCAAGGAAACAGGAACTCGACCCATGAAGGTAAAGGGGAAAGCTGCAGCTTGGTGGACACCTGAGTGCAAGACCGTGCATGAAGGATATCGCATGGCCATAGATCCAATAGAACACAGAATTAATCGCTGCTGCCTAAAAAGGAGTACATGACTCAAAAAATTGAAGAGATGACCACACCCGCAGACATTTTCAAGCTCATACAAACTTCCTCCCCCAACAAGCCAGTGTCCCCCCACCACTTATACACGAAGGAAGGCTGGTCACTGGTCAAGTTGAGAGTGCAACAATCCTTCGAAATTCTCTCCTCGCACGTCATCAAGCATCAGATAACCTACCTTCATGCACCTTCCATAGTGATGATCATATCCCCTGGAACATGTTATAGACGAGGAAGATCGTGCCTGTACGATTGAGTGCGGTAACACGGCACCTGGAGCAGATGGAGTTTCTCTAGAGCTTCTCACAACCTGCTGGAAAACAATTGGCCTGTATATTATCGAACTCTTTCGGTCCTGCATTCGACTAGATACCCACTCAAACTGCTTCAAACTGTCACGGTTCAAGGGTGTCAAAGTAGAAAGCATTTGGAACAGCTGAAAAGTAGTTTATTACAAATCTCTAAAGAAGAAAGAACTATGTACACAGTAGAGGTCCAAGTATAAATACATGTAATAACGATTGGCCTTGGAGTACTATCTCTCAAGCCATTTATGTTCTAGAAGATTCTGGAACGTATTGGTTCTAACGAGGAGCTAAAGGACAAGGGATAGTGTAAGCGAGATCCAGGATGTACCCGTGATCACGAGATAGCCCCGCCTGCCGACAGCAAAGATTATCAACAACTCGCCGCAAAGTACGCCTACGATAGCCATCGTAGGCTACAGGATTAATATCGGCTTATTAGCCGTCGCAAACACCGAAGCGATCGGCAACCGACCTTGTCTCTTGTGTAGTGCACGACATCGAGGAAGTTCGCTCCCAGGAATAGGCTGCATCTTTTGTGACTCTAGATGTACAAGGCGCTTTCGATGCCGTACTCCATAATCGATTAGTAAGTAGAATGGAAACCCAGGGATGAATGGCCTGACTACATTCTCCAATGAACGAAGTCATTTGTCTCACACCGTCGAGTCCAAGTACGATACTCAGAAGGAGTAATCTCCGAAAGAGAATTGGTCTGTGGTGGGCCTCAGGGGTCACCTACTTCCCCACTTCTTTTCCTCTTATATATGGCCGAACCGATGCGAAGTGGAAATCCTCTGTCCAGGCTCAGCTATGCCGACGACGTAGGTATTCTTGGAATTGGGCCCACTATAGCTGAATCAGCCACAGCAGCCCAGAGTGGGGTAGATCATCTTCTTGAATGGTCTCGTCAAAACGCTGTCGCCTTTGACACGAACAAGTCTGAGGTTGTACAATTTCCCGGACGCCAACGTGAAACTGCTGTCAATATTAATATCAACAGTGCGCTCATTCAACCGGCCGAGTGTATTCGCTGGCTTGGGGCTCATCTTGATCCCCGACTTAATTTTAAACATCATATTACCACTTGGTGCGCGAAGGCAATAAAAATAGCCCGTCACATGCGACGCTTTAACTCAAACTTCTGAGGAGTAGCTCCTGGCTCACTGGTAATGGCCGTTGACGCATGTATCACGCCGGTCGCATTCTATGGAGCAGATGTCTGGTGGCCAGGTGACAAAAGTCTGACTCAGAGGGGAATGGTCACGTCATCCACTACTAATATTTGCAGTATGATTGACAAGCCTATCTTACCGGGACTACGGGCTGCCCTCCCCAAAGTAAGGACAGTCCCCATGGCGGTTATTCATCGAGAAGGAGGGATTCCGCCTGCTAAAGTGCTACTCGAAGGAAATCGTTTGAGGCTGGCCGATAGGCTCCAAACGCTTGACAATCGCCACCCTCTGAGGGTTCGCGCCACAGTGTGCCCTAAAGTGGGTAACCGAAAATATAAGAAAAGACGCAAGCCATCTAAGCGACCGGAAATTTAAATGTCGCGGGTTCAGCGTGCCTATCGACAGCCCCTAGAGGCTGAAACCGCCAGAACACTTCCACCAACATCCTATTACAAGGTTCTTGGCACGAGGCAGACCGGGCGATATGTATGTAGACCTTGGATAGAGAGTATCTCTAACTCAGAAATCTGCGCTTACCCCGATGGATCCTCAGAAGGACATGGATGCTCATCTTGGGGGTTCGTGTTGAAGAGAGGAGGAAGCACACTTCTTCAAAAAAGTGGCACTATTCATGGAGAAAAAGTGCTTTACGCAGAAATAGTCGCAGCAAGAAAGGCTCTAGAAGCTGCGCTTCGTTTTGTTAGTGAGAAACAAAAAATGTCAACGGGAAGTACACAGTGTATTCGCATCTTGATGGATAGTCAACAAGCGATCAAAGGATTGGAAATAAGAGTCTCCCCGACCAGCCTGAGAGACGTGCGGGAGTTTCGAGTACTGATGCAAAGGGCTGAAGTACTACTAAAGTGGGTGGGTGCCTGAGCATGTAGGAATACAGGGCAACGAAGAAGCGGATGCTGTAGCTCGTGCTGCTCTAAAAGATTTGCCCAACCCGGCTACACCACCGGAAACCATCACCCTGGCATACATTTGTCGCCTTAGGAATCAGCAACTACAGAGCTTACTTAATAGCTGGTGGGAGGAAGCATGTCCATCTCGGTATCGCGATTTGGATCTGCTTGTGCATCGACGCAAACCACCTGAACTAGCGCTCCCAAGGCGTTTGCTTCGTGAACTAATCGCAGCCCGTACGGGCCACGGCGACTTCGCGGCATATTATCGCCGATTCAACTTTTCAGACCCTCCGATGGAGTGTGCCTGGGGAGAAAACAACTCCGACCTCAGACCTATTTTATTCACTATCGCCTTCATACGGATGTTACAAAAATCGCTGTGCCTAATATCGGAAGCACAGTCACCACGAGTACTAGGTTCTCACCGGAGTTGCTAGCCCAGATGGAAGCTGAAAAGCAGCTAGAAATAACTCGCAACTATCAATTTGCACCACCGCGATAAACGGAATGGAAGCAACACTTTAACCTCTCTTGACAGGTCAAAGTCAAGATTTTGTAGACTCTCTCAAAGTCTATCTGCGAGCCGGGATTGTGAGATTCTTAAGAGCCGCCCTGGAGACGACCACACCAGTCTCTTCTGCTCTCCCTACTCATTCCAATCGACCCACTGTCCCTCTCCTCGAGGGTCCTCGAACAAAGGGCTCAAATTCCCGAGGCACCAAAAGCTCAGGCTCCTAAAAGCACTTCGGCCACGGTAGCCCAAAAAGGTCTGCAAAGTAACCCAGGCCCTACGAAACAAAAATCTGCTCCTTCGACATCGAAACCAAAGGAGAAAAATAATACTTCTACAGTGGACAAACGCCTCTTTGTTCGCTTAGAAGAAATTTCCAACTGGAGGTCACTTTCGCTCTACGGCGCACAGAGTGCAGTGACTAACTGCCTGAACTGCTCGAAGGACGACATCAGGTTGATCCAGCGAATCAAAACTGGATTTGCGATCACCGCAAGAGAAGACGACACCTACCAGAAGCTACTGGAAAAAGCTGACGGGGGGTTTCAAATTTTCAAATTGAAGCAAGCGTCCAGCTTGGTAGCTCTCTGGATTGCTGCTGTACCTGCGGCAATCAAACATACTAACGGATCAGAATCTGTAACGGCCCAAATAGTCGCAGAGAAGATTTTCCGATTAACTGGCAAGGTCCTCACTCAGATGCGACCCCACGGTGCAACAAAATCTGGAGCAAAATTTTAGAATTAGCAGGCTCTCTTCCTTCGAGAGTATGCTCTAGGGCCGGGATTTCGATTTTTCTTCGAATTTGGAATGGCTTCCACGTTCCGTCCTCGCCCCCCAATTTAGCAGTGTAATCGATGTCTCGGCTCCCACGCTACACGTGGTTGCTCCCGCGCTTCGGCTCGCTGGAACTGTGGATCGACAATGCACTCCGCCATAGAGTGCAAGGCAACCCCCCTCAGATGTCGAGATTGTGGGGGGCCTTACCGTTCGGATAACCGGAACTGTGTCACGGTTCAGCAATTGGTGCTTGAGCAACCGTATGCCTAAATGTAGTTTATATTTATCTACAAAGAAGAGAATCACAACTCGTACTAAAGTGACCTATTTATATGTTGTATCCTATGAAAAACCAAGTGTACTTCTTCCACTCGTATGTTCGAGAAGATACCATTGACACAACCTAAGTCTAAGCATTGCCCCTGCCGATCGTCACGATGGAAACTGGCATAAGCGAATAGGGCTGCACAGCGCTACGATTTAGCCGAGACATTGGCGTATAATGATCATCATACGCTGCAGGAACTTATCGGCTTATCAGCCGTTACAGGCTCGCCCCACGGGACCGGTCCGGTGAAAAAAGGACAGCGAGAATATGCAGCAGTAGCCAGAGTGAAGGCTGCAGTTCGAAAAGCAGAAGAAGTGGCAATTGTGGCCACTTCGATGGATGTTCAGATAGAGGAAGGAACAGGCATTGGGGCTTTAACTCTGAAGAAATGTGAGGGGTAGCGACTCTCGACGAGGTCTCTCGTGACTTCATGAATGATTAGTAGGAAACCAGCTGGCCGGAAGGGTTTGTCTACGTGCTCATCCGTTGCTCTCAGCGGAGATGGAGTGGAAATTGTCACTTGGGAGATGTGGCAGGAAAAGAAACGGGCGAGAAATTCGTAATCTGGGCCAAAATTGGGAATCTTCTACGTTTGGAGTTGGCGTTTGGGAGGTGTCATTTCCTCAATTTTTGTACTTTTAACTTCTACATTTCCGTAGGGGTTCACGCGGTGCGAACAAGTCTGGCAGGTCTTAGACTTGATCCTAGCTAGCTCCATCAGTCTCAGATCTTATGGAATACGTGAGACTTGGGCCGGGACCTAATTATAATAAAAATAAAAAAACAAGTGAATTTCGATGACGTCGATCGGTGTTGAAGAGGTGGTAGCGGTGGTGGTGACGATAGGGGCCAGGACTTCTTTGCGCGGGCGTCTTGGGCCCCTTTTAACCCCCTCTATTTTTTTGTTACTGACTAGTGCCACTGAGGTAGTTGCCTCGGTTCTTCTAATTTCCGCGGTTTTTTCTAACGATTCGAATTTGGCGCCCTAGATACTAGCCTAGTATGCCGTGAAATTTGGATACGACCCTTTCTGCCATGACTTGTGCGCTTTCCCACAGTTACAGCACGACACAGCCTCCTTAGGGCAATCCCTAGTCTGGTGAGTGTCCGCACACTCACCACACCTTTTCGCCTTATGACAGGAAGCCTGAGTGTAACCCCATTGGTTACAGTTAAAGCACTGCTTGATCTGTGCTCTAGAGGACCAGAGTTGGGCTATGTATAGTATTGCGTTAAAAAATAATACCATTCCTAATCACTTCACGTTGAAGAGCCTCGAGCGGCAGGCTTACAATTACTGATCCTTGAGTTCGAGGATTTTTCCCTGCCCATTGATGCTCCTTTTCATCGTAGAGCCATCTTACCCTGTTGACATGTATATTTGGAATTCTGACTTTTTTTGCCTCCATTATTTCATTGATGAGTCTGCCATTGTTGGCAGGTTTTCCTTTCTCGATTATTGTCTCCAGTGGAATTCCAACGATCTCCACAGGGTAATCTAGCTTCAGGATCTGAAATTCCTTGTGCTGGGCTGAACTGAAAGCAGCGTCTCGTTGAGAGATCGACTGCACATAAGCTTCCATATCACTGCTGGGCAGCCTCACTGCGTATGCCCCTGTAATATGTAGTATGGCCTTGTTAAGCGGCTTTGCCGGCTGCACCTTTTCTGCTTCTTCTAGTCAAATTCTGACAGCTTCTCTAGTTGCTGGCGGTGCAACGATCGCAGCATATGTAGGTCGTCCCCCGACCTAGGTGTAGTGCATGGAGCCGCCTTGTGCGCGGACTTCTTGAGAATCTTCTTCATTGACTTCTACAAGGCCAGCATTCGTTCCTCGATCGGCATAGCCTTCAGTCTTTCCTCTAACCCTTTGACGTTAGATTTAAGTGCCACCAGTGCCTTTTCCACCCCTTTCATCGATGACGATAATACATTCGCCCCAGACATCACCAAGCCGACCCTCAACTTATTAAGGTAGTACCCCACAAACTTTATATCCGCCATCTGGACGCCAGAAAAAAGCTCAAGGCACTCGATGGTCGCAATTGCGGCTGTCCCATTCAGTATCTGTCACGGTTGTCTTCGAATTTGCCGTTGTTGGTGGTCTCTCCGCTGGGTTGGTGTTTCCGTGGAAAAGTCTTCATTCCAGCTCCCGAACCCACCATGCCGCAGCACAACAAGATATGAAGGTGAGATAGGTATACATGTAGTGAAGACGAGAAGAATGAATTTAATGATAAAACAATGAGTACACGTCCATAGAACGTGGTGCCGCTTTCTTCCAAATGTGGTTAAATATTTCGTCAGATAGATAGGTATTAATAGCAAAAATATTTTTAATTTTATAACATTTCGGGATGGGTATGGCACGTCTAGGAAACCTCCCCAGAATCTCAATAAGCTATCGCTGTCTTCAACCTTTCCAAATTGATTGAGATCGGATCCGGACAAGATGTTATCAGATACTGGTAGGGCGGCCATAATCACCAATTTCTAGTAGACTTTCCAAGTCTTGGCTGCTGACAATTTTGCAGGACTATTGCAGCTAGCATTCGTGTCGCCAAAAAATTTCAGGGCAGAGGTCGAAAAATCTTCCTGAATTGCGTTGAATGGTAGGAAGCTTGGCTCTTGTACTCAAGCTGGAGTTCACGGAACTTATCTCGGCGAGCTCTCTCCCTAAACCTGAACCTTATCGAAACTATATGAAGTGAGAGGTATCATAAAATAGATATCTGGCAGGCCTGGATTATAACACCAGAGGCCTGAAATCATGTTAGCGCTGGTTAACCTAAGGCTTTGTGTGCTAACCTATTCGGTAGAGGTAGACGAGGATCACAAGATACCACGACCTAACTTCCACAACGCGTGTCTGAACCAACGGATCGATAAATAGGACGCTTTTCTCGAGCTCTTTGAGAGTATGATGAACCATTTCGAAATCATGGACGAGACATGACTCGCGCTCGATGTTTGTGATCACATACATGTGTTTGCCAGGAGCACTGTGGCACGAAGAAAAACCTTCGCATCAAATGGCTTCCATCCAATTCAGTTCATAGATTTGTCTTACCACGACCTCTGAGAATGGCTGGGCGGCATATGCTCCAAAGTTGAGTGGTTGCGTCTCATTTGGTATCCAAGTCAGCTCCTGAGTCCGATCCACTCCAGCTCGTGGTTATTGGCAGTTGCGAACTTTGTAGTTACGTTGATATCGAATATCCGTCAGCGTATCAACAGAAGTTTATCGATCTGCACCTACTGACTACTGACTACTTCATAAAAGTTTTATAATCATCTCAACCCATAGCTCCAACTTACTCTCAATTTTCACGAATTGATGCCCCACATCTTCTAGAACTCAATAATTTCCACAATCTTCTCCCTCTAGATCGTGATGAGAGGCCCGAGTATGGTTACTGACGAAGATGACGGGCTAGCAAGTACTCACGCTTTAATCATCATGTAACACATATGAATAAAGTGAGTATCTCATCTACATCAACAATAGATCTTCAAATTTGGATCAGAGATCCTTTGACTAGCATGATCACACTGATCATGAAAAGAAACTAGCCTCATCAGGCCTGTAAAAGACACGGAAAATGATTTTCTTGCATAGATAGTTATTCCCACGTTTAGTACGCGTTATCTCTTTATTTCACGTATAGTGGTAGATTCGACCAGTTGATTTTTGACTGTCACAAACCTCCCACCTCTGTCCGCATCCTACCCCATTTAACATCAGCTGACAAGAAACCTCTACTCTACATTAAAAGGGATGATATACACTCATCATTCAAAAGGAATTAGATATTTAATAGTATCAACATCAAAACTTTTAAAACTCAAAAAATCAGTACTTTTAAGGTCCGTCCAAAATCGATTGAGAATGCCGAAATAGCCTCCAGTGCCTATCGTCTATTGAGTAAGCGATTAAGTAACTAGCGATGAGGTGAAATATATCGATGCGGTTTAAAAAATTGAGATTTTCAAAATCTCATTTGAATAAGTGCTGTTATCCTTGTATCGTAAGAAAAGAATAATCTTTCGCGTTTATTTTTTAGCCAGTCACGTCTGCACCTTGGCAGGGCCAATTTCGCGTAATCCAGTCATTAATTTGGTCACTCACTAGCTCAGCACTGTAAGACTCGGAATGGCTTGCGTTATAACTCTCGCCAACTATATTTAAAGCACGAATGACAAAGGGCTCAATAAAGTCGATGAATATCAAGTCTACAGATTCGGGCTCGCCATCTTCGGGAAAGGCAGATTCAGACTGAATGTATTCTGAGAAAAAATGTAGTGGAATTGGAATATGTACTGTATCATCTCCATCCTGGCCGCCGTCATCTTTCGTTGCATAGCCTAACCCATGAGCTGCGGGTGTTTCGGCTCTAGCCCAGACGCTAGATATATCACGATCAATTGATCTATGTTGTTTTTTTGATCCGGACATGCCACTGTTGAGAAGATTGAGCAAAAGTTTAGCACTTTTGTAGGGAACATTTCTTATGTAATAATATTTGCTGGAAAATGGTGTGACTAGAAAAGAAGCTTCACGAGTATAAATACCCGTCAAGATGTCGAAGCGTAAAAACGATGAGTTCATGATAGTAATCCTGGAGCTGTTTGATTTTTCTGGAATAGAAGTGATATCGGGTATAACTTCTTGCTGGAGCCAGCTTAAAATACTATTATCACTGGGATACTTGGCTCGGTAAAGGTACAAATCTTTTGGGGCACACCCAAAAACGTGATCCAAGTCTAAACTTTTCCTTGCCTGATAGATCAAGGATGAGAGGTTCTTTCCATGGTCAGTGTGAAATGTGTTGTCGTTCAAGTTACTATGGTATTGATACCCATCAACGTTTGCGTCAATGTATCTCCGTTGAAAAGATACATCGTCCATAGCCCTGGAATTGATAGCATTATTTTTTCTTTTCCAATCAATTGACATCCATCCGATTGTCTCCATGTATCTACCGCTCTGTATCCCGTATGATTTTGAGTCATATCTAGCAAAGTTTCGGACATGAGTATGAGCCCCAAAAAATTGAATAGGTGTCTCCTTGTTGTAGCTCCGAATAGCTGCGTGGATGGTCTTATGCTCTGCGGAATTTAGGGGTGCGTGCGTTGCGATGACAAAAATATCAACATCCTCCCGAATAACCCTCTGAAACCAATCTTCTTTGACTGTATCCTCAACGCGCTGAACAACCGAATTATTGGCATTCTCTTCGAAATTAAACATAAAGCCAAATGCTGCGACTTTGATTCCTTGGTTTTTTGTCGTGAATATTCGGTAGCGCCTAGCCATTGGAACCTGCTTGCCCGTTTTTGGGTCTATATAGTCCAAGTTAGAGGCAATATAGTTTCCATGGGAGTTTGGAATGGCTTTTAAAACTTCAGACGTGACTGAATCGGGCGAGTATAGTTCGTGGTTTCCGGCGTTCAGAATATCAAATTTCATTTGGTTGAAGATGTCGTAAAAGTATTTCCCTTTGGGATTTGATGCATCATACAATCCATTACCCTCGATTCGGTCGCCGGTATCAATTACAAGGAGGTCAACACCGAGACTATCGGCCTTGTCACGCATTCGTTGCGCAAAAGAAATATAATCACCCCAATCCGCCGAATACTGGGGCCTGAGATACCAATGAATAATTTACTTGTTTATGCATGGGCGACTTAGCTTACTCGTTAATATGACCAGCAAGCCAACTATGAGTATCCGTCGTATGTAAGAAATTCAACTTGCCCCATTGCAAGCTCCTCGAAGGATACGAATTTGGCCGCACTGCTTCTGGCTGCGTAGCTAGTGTTTGAGTTATAAGAAAGGTTATTAACAGATATTTCAACATTGTATCTTTCTACAATTGAGGGGACCTTGGTAGATCGTGAAAGCAAGAAGAATAAAGAGTGAGTGATAATTATTCAAGGAGTTGTAGGGAACGAGAGCATTTATCTGCAATCATCTCTTGTGGCATTATTTACTCATGGGCCAGGTCACAAACGCTAGAGATAAAATTCATTTGCATTTGGCTGTATGTATGTTGAGATAGCAAATTACATTGTAAATGAGGTGCGGCGAGTAGCCGGGTAAGAGAGTCCAACAGTACTTTACCAGCGTTATTTTCTCCATAAAACCAACTCGGATACATAAACCATCGCCTGTGAAGGACTTTGAAAGGTCCTATCTTAAAATTGTCGGGATAATTAAGTTCTAGAGCTTGAATATAATTTGTTGATTGTGGATCGTGGCGTGAAATGTGGATTTTCGGGAGATTTCCCGCGAGCGATATAAACAACATATTTCGATCTGATAATTGAAGAATATCTTGACCCCTGTATATCTACTCGGATCAAAACTCTAGTTAGTAGACTTATAGTGTCATTGAGATTGGTGGAGCAAAAAGCTTTATGGCTGTTATAATTGTCCATGCTTTAAACAACCGAGGATGAATTGAAGGTTTAGGAATTCTGGAGGCACCAAAATTAAATCGCCTTGAATGGTTAGGATCTCCCTTCTGCTCTGCCGCGTCTAGGCGCCGTCCGCGGCTAAGTGTCTGTTATCACTAGAAATTAAGTTCTGTGCCTGTATCGTTAGTTCACCTTATATACATGTACACTTATTTGCTTATCCCAACGCAACGTTTTTTGGTGGCGGATAGTGGAGTTTGATAAATACCCTGTTACCGGAATACTTCTAGAACTTCTATTTACATGCAGATCTAATCACTGATCTGCACTTAAATGCAGGATTACATGTACCTTGCTATGCATAAGGTTTCTTGGTGTGCATAAGGTTTCTTGGTAAGCGCATGGGTCAATCTGTTCCTCTGCCGCCTGCCGCCCAACCACTTACATATTATCGCTCGTAATCGGAGTATAATCTATGAAACTTGCTATTTTTATTCCTTCGCCAAGTGACCCGATGAAAAATAGTCAATTCCGGTCGGCAGTATTCTCTATTATTAGTCCCACCTTGATCAGGTGATAGAGTGCTTATGGCAGATAATCGCAAAATTTTGAAATCTTCAGAACGTGCTGTATTCTGCTCTCAACTATCCTCGAGATACCCCGAAAACCATCAAAATTGATTAATGGGATGACAAATTCTCACTTCTCTGCATCGTTAGGAAAGTGTATCTCGATACAATACATCAATATCATACTGGTGATCCTTCTTGTTATCTCCAGTGCCCTACGTACAACCTCACAAAATAGATGATCACTTCTCACATTGATATAGAATAATATTTTTATTTATTAAATTCTACGAGCATCAATATAATTGTGAAAGCTGTAGGAATCAAGAATATTTATCTTACATCCGATCCGCCCTATCCACTGATATTGCGGTGCCCACATGCCAAGGAATGTCAGCCTCTCATGGGAAAAAACCATACACGTACTCCTATACTCGAAGGTTGTTTCTATGTGATCCAAGATCTTTAGGGTGGTAAGAAGGCTCCCAAATCTAACATAAGAACCAAGAATGTTTTGTGTCATCATGACCATAGTTATGGTTGACTGATTTTACTCTATTGCCAAGTATGATATGATCTAAGATAAGATCAAGTTTGTAAGTCTTGAGAATACGCTCATCATCTCTTACCTTATTGTATTTTTAAATGGATTTTAGTCTATTGGATTGCCAAGGTGGGCTTTGTTAAGTAATATTGTAAGGACGAATGCGAATAAAATGAGGTCAAAGGCAGAGATAATTACAGCATAAGAAAAGCTGTAAGGGTCACTCAAATTCAAAAGCTCTAGAATTCTCTTCGCAAATGGAATATTCTCTTGTAATGTGGTATTCAATTCCGATGAGACTGGATTTGGGTTAGGTTTTAGATACGGTCGTTCCAACAGATGCGTTATCTGCATCCCAGAGCCATATTCATGAACCTACAAGACGATAGAGATGATGACAATGGCTATTAATTTGTTTAATAAATTCATATAGTGCTATACAATCCAAAATGTTCTAAGAAATTCACGAGGTTCCATATAGTTCTCGACTCGACACAAACTTTTAGCATATTGATAGTCCGTGCAGGTCCCACTTTTGCCAGACCCCGCGATGAAATATCGTTATAAGAGCAGAAATTAGTGTGTCATCGCCAACACATTCACCAACTATGACTAAGATATCGTCAAGTCGAAGAATCTACCGTTCTGTTAGGGCTATGAATGTGAAGTTGCCAAAAAAGGTATTGCAGGGTATATTAGCGTCAAACTGGGGTGGTTAAACTTCGTCCAAACCTGTAGTGGAATAATCAACAAAATCACCAACATATTTTGAAGGGGAAAGATATTCCACGGAAAGAATGTACATGTAGGTAGTTCTCTTTGGCGCCAAATGGGTATTATTATGGGAATTAGGGAATTCTTAAGAATTATAACCATGAAAGACAATCTTAACTCTGGTATGTCTCCCATTGGCATCTAGAACCGCCTGACATATTGCTGGCATAGTCCCAATCAGTCCTAGAAGATCTTCTGGCGATATATTGTCACAAGCCTCTTCCACAATCCGACCTAATTCATCCTATAACGGCTATCTCACTACACCAAAATGCGAATAGTGAAATTAGAAGTAGTTCTTCATCCAGTTCCAGACAACTTCAATTGGGTTAAGATTGGAGAAAAAAGAGGCCATAGAATTGGCGTAATTTGCCTTTCTCAAAGCTCTTCCGTCGTTCGGGCCGCTTTGTGCGCAGGGACGTTCTGTTCCCCTACATTACTGAAAGCCTCAGTTCCATAGTGAACATACCGTGTATCAATCTCTACTTACTATGTTAACCTGGTCAGAAGTTAAGGTGGATGATCTGCTCTGCTCTTTGACTTCTGTGGAATGAGATGTGTTCCATTTATGGCGTGGCGAACATGATGTGCGATGCGTTTATGTGAAAAGCCCGACTTGAAAAGAGTTTTCACGTAAGAGAATTAACAATATACAAAATTGGTATTTATTCGACTCACTTCAATGCGTTGATCTCGTGATAAACGTTTCCTGTAAGGTCGAGATGTCGGAAAAGGAGTCTATTGTCAGTCCATGGACTACACGGTAGTGATTACATGTACTAGTGTTAAAAAATAAAATTCAAAGGCTTTTTTATCCCCCAAGGTATGTCATAATCTGATTTACTTCAATGTTCAAGCTCTACCGTCAGATATTCCTAATTGTTCGTCAAATCAGATATTAACAGGAAGATTCAAGAAATATTGCCCAAAAAGTCGAAAATATTCAATCTGAATTAGCATTTGAATCCATCGTAGCTAAGAATCTAATACTTTATTTACATAGGAGGAAACCTGTTGGTAAAACCCCCCTTATCTTCGTGCCTTGAGTCTATGTTATTTACAGTGTACCTACCTAATGTAAGTGTGCTCACACTGTTAGAGTCAGTGTGGATACTGTCTATCTTCTAACTTCCTTCTGTCCTGTCTTGGTTTTCTTTCATCACAGCCTCAACGCACTCAGCAAGCCGGAACTGTTCTATCCAACCTTCTCTTTGGATTCACCGTGTGGTTCGAGTTATATCCTCAGGGCTGTTTATCATTTTTGCGAAGGATCTATTTTCCAACAACCTCAACATCTCACCTCTACTCTTCGTCCACTTTGGTCACGTCTTGACCATATGTCTGACGTTCTGTAATATATATCCATATTGGTATGTAAGGGCTTGAACTTCAGTAAATTTTCTTCAGTCTTGATAAGAGTTGAGCCAAATGTGCTCGCTTCTTATCTGTATGGCGATGCTGTTTTGGGTTTTTTTCAGGTTTCGGTGGTCCGGAGGATTCCCCTATAGTTCATGCGTATTCTACCCAATTTTTTGTCTTTGTACAGGTTAACTGCTCTCTAGGTTTCAGGGTCGGCTAGCGATCGGTGGCCAGCTTTGCCACTTTTTTTGCTGATTCCAAGAGCTTTCTCACTTTTGAAATGCTGCTACTTTTGCTGCCTCTTTTTAATTTCCTCGGTTTGACCTCTTTGCCACACCTCCTTATCTATTAGCCTCTGTCGTTGTTTCTGTTTCTAGCTCGAGTATCTTTTCTCCCGCAAGCGGGCAGCATGATTCTTGTACAGGCCAAATTTATCATCTGCTTAACCAGTTGTTTATCTGATAGTCCAGAGTAATATTCAATCTATTATCAAACCTGTAATTCTATCTGAATTACCTCGATAGCACTACTTTTCGGCCACTATACCCTTCACATATAGGAAACGCTGGTGAGTTGAAAGTTCGCATAATTTTTTCATTAGAAACCAAATTTTCTTGATGTGTATGGTCGACGTTGATCTGGAGATTTCTGTCACTCTACGTCAACCACGCTGTCAATAGCATTGGAGCCAAAGTCGGTGAAGTCTCGCTGTTCAATAATCTCCAATATCGAATCTTCCTCTCAGTGTACTTGTGACACGCTGTCGAAGACAGTCGATCATGTCTTTGATCGTACATGTTCCCCGAGTTGCGCCCCAATATCGTTCTTAGATAGCAAGTATTATTAGCTTCATTTTAAGCTGGTCATCATTCAACGTCAGCTTGTTGCCGCACTTGTAAGGTCTTTCTCTGGACGTCTATTGTTTTTTTGTAGCCATCTTTACCATTGAGCGTCGAACTGTAGTCTTATGAGAGTTTGGCAGTATGTTTACCTTTAAGAGAACCATTAATGTTCCTGCCTATTTCTCCCAATGATCTCATTCGTTTGGTTACCTTGCAGACAAAGTTAACGCTGCAATTATGTTTTATAGAGATCACTATAATGGCTGATAATATAAAATCACTACGATATACTATATTGACAGGCGACAGTCGCTGAGTCATCCAGGGCGCCTTGGCACACACAAACATATTAATCCTATTTATCTTGTGATGGTACTCATTATAAGTAAGTACTTGAGTTATACCCTTATCATGATTATCCTTATTCCCATCCCTGAGGTATCAAGTTGATCGGTTGTTTAGACGGATAGTTGGGTTGTCACGGGGTGTCTCGTGGCTCCTAACTACGGCAATCTTGGTGCGTGTGGAGCTTGAGATTGAATGTAAAAGCTTGTCTCTATGGACGGAATCTGGTTGGCCCGTGCTTCTACGCTAAACAATAGGGAGTCAACAATCGCGCTGCCCAACTACGCTGGCTAATAGGATCCTCATCCCTATATCATTGTCTAATCTTAACAACTAAGAACATACATATCTTATGGACTTCCTGATCAGACTCGCTTCCCTATCGTTTTTCAAAAAATAATAAAGCATTCACTTCCTCATTCCACGGTCCTATCTTCCACTATTGCTTGTCTCCCTTTGCTCGAAATTTATAAGGGAAAAACAAAAGCTGTGGAGAGAGGACGAGGAGGTCGATTTTTTTCTCTCGCGCCATAACACCGCTCTCCCAAGCAATGTTCATCATCCCGGTACTTTAGTCTATTTTTCCAACTAGAGTGCTGGCGCTAAGGTGACTACTCTTGTAATCTTAGGCACCTGTATGATTCTATGAAGACTAAAATCATCAAATACATAGTTGATTCCCGATTACATTTTATTTAAGGGACGGATCATTCTTAGGCGTTATTTTCAAGTTGCATCCAAGACCGTGACGTAGGGGCGCGTGGCTGGCAACAAATCCTTCCACTGACGTCTCAACGACTAATTTCATAAAATTACATTCTAATTTAACAATCTAAAACGTTTTCGTCCTTTTAGAAAGCAAAGCTCGCTTTTTCAATATATCTGCATGAAGCTTACTTGCTATGTGATTGGATTGCGCGATAATAGAGTCGAAAATTTTAACCTATACAAATTGCACCAGAGCCATCCACGATGTAGCGCCGATTTACGCTACAGAGGCAGAAGTCTGATGTTCCAGTTAGCGATATATATGTTCATGTATGAGCCACGCTCCCAATACACAAATATTTGACGTACCTACGAGGTACAGATAAGGCATGAAACTCGATTCGGAAGCGGAACTAATTGTGGTCTATTTAACTGTGGCCAGAAAGAGTACCTGTTCTATACATACATGTATGACATATTAGTTGAACTTCAAAATGGCGCATGGCACGATTATCCCCACCCAAAGTGATAAGATGAGGAGTTATCAATCAGTCAGATAATACCGAGTTTCACGATCCCACGTGTATATGAAATATTGTAACAGTGTACCCGCTGAAACTCTTATTTTAAGCAGAGATCCTCTCATCAAGCCGCGATCTCCCTCAAGTAACAGGACACTTGGCATCGTGGTAATAGTGGGTTTAAGCGAACCTCACTATGAAGCCCTTTCCATATAATTAGATGGCACATAAATTCTGAAATACGAGATACGTGAACTCTTATGTTAACTACGCCGAATTTTTACTTATTGGTCGCAGATACCTTGACGCTATCACAACTACAACAACCTATTACACATCATGTTACTAGTCTTGCAGTAAATAAATCCTTGAATAATTTATGTAAACTGTAATGTTCCATTCTACGAGCTCAGGAATTTACTTTGGGACTGGCTTAATAACGCTTCTAATGAGTCATTTTTTGAGCTATCTTTTTTATATTAATTCTAGAACTTTGGAGAATAAGGATGTGCGTTACAAAACTGTTTAAGGTATTTAAACGAGCTTGATAACATGCTGAGACTTCCACCAGTACGAGTGGTAAAGGGGAGCCTGCATACTATGAAAGTATTACTTTTACATATTTCTAACAGCTGACAAATTCGTGGTGTTTGTCAATTTCTTCGTTGGCCTCAATGATTTAGGCTTTTTCACGAGAAAACCTGAATAACTGCATAGTCCACAATCAAAATCCGTGAAGCTCTGGGTGTTTGGGGCGATGTTGGCAGGTCGTTGAAGGTGTGAGAGAGTCTAAATATCGTATCCCTTTCCGCTCCCTCTTCCTCCTCGCCATCACCCGCCACGTTTCCATCACCGTTTCCCACGTTTATAGGCCCGTGGAAGGTGCTACGTCGCGTTACTGCCTGCATCATGAATGATAGTATGTGGATTTCAATATTTCCTTGAACTAAGAAAATTCTTAAATTGTGGAATTCTACGCCCATTCGGTCCATATCTCGAAGACTCAGAAGAAAATGAGTAGCCGTGCTTAGAACATGGAATGTTATCATTCCAATGGGCGTGTCGTGTCACGGATCGGATTAGTGTGTTGCTGATGTGCCTGGATGGCAACCTGCTTCAGGCTGCTTATTTTTTAGTTTCTAGTTATTTTATTCTCTACCCCGGTTTATTTGGCGTTGATGGGTATGCATTTTGTCGATCGATATTGGACTGCTCTGTCGATCACAATTATCAACAATTGAACACTAAGTATTTCATGGATCTTTGCGATTCTATTGTACTCGACAGCTTCTATTAGGATTCTATGGTACTCGTTGGCTTTCGATGGGAGGATGTCCTGATTGAGATTATAAGGGATTTTGTCAAGAGTTTATGTATAAATAGTTGTCGGGTTTCAAACATGGAAGTTCTCCAGCTTATAGTTTTATATTTATCTTACACTCAAGATTCAAATTATACCCAGCAGTCCCAAGTCTCCAAGATCCTATCATTATTCTGTCATATCAAGCTCAAGCTAAGATATCAAATCCACAAGTCAAAAACCCACGACATGTCGACATTAACTGTTCCAAACCTTCACCAAACTAAACGCTTGCCTCTCCAGTTCTTGGCTCGTCAAGATGCATTTAGCTTTTTACTTCTTTCAAAGCTTTGTATTGGCCATAGCCTACTGTCGACCATTCAGCAGCTCCGGTATTAAGAACAACACCCTAAAATTTATCCGATGAGTAACGCTTGCTGGAAACAAATGTATATTTAACATCATCGTCATCACAGGATATCATTTTTGTTATCGCATGATGCACTGACTGGTCATTTAATAATGTGGTAACAGTACATCTATCAATATTGCCATATGAAATAAAATAAATTATGCAGTTAACACCGGAATTTGTGTCAAGGAGCTTATCCATATCATTTTCAGACAGCATACACTCACTAAGATTAATTGGTCGTATTCATCTAGGTCATCGTTTTCGAAGTTTTGTTCGTTCGGAATTTCTTCTAATTCAACAACATATTGACGAACAAATTTGCTAGAGAATGGCTTGTTGTGTCGTTTTAACCGATGTTTGAACATATCGTAAGCTTTACTACATTCATGCTGAAAATGTGTCGTAGAGCAGCATCCTTTCTGGCAAACAAAACATTTTTTGTTGCGGTTGGTACTACGACCCCCCACTTTGAAAATCTAATTGACTGGATTTCGTGGATATCTTTGTTCAAAGCTATCATTAGTGTAGTATCGTCGGTCAGTGAAGAATATATTTGTAATGTTGTTTATGCCATTACTTTCGTCATGGAATTTGCAACAAGTGGGTAAGTTGATTTGAAACACGGGATTTTGTAGTGATTGCTAAGCGAATATCTGAGCAAATTCCCTCAAACGTTGCTGCCAGCTTCATTGTTGCACTAGAACATGCTTCGAAATTCCTGAACGCAAGCTGAAGACGGGTCTTCATTGCTTTATCAGTCCTAATGCTCAATGTCCAGGCCTCTTCGGATTCTCTGCGTTTCAGTGACGAGAATTTCAAAAGATTCTAGATTTGAAATTTCAGGATAATTTCTTATGATGGTAGTCAAGTAGGTTATGCCATTCATTCATCATTTCATGTTGCCGTTCTTAGGTTTCAAAATACTCTTTCATTCTGCTGCAGATCTCCACGAATTTTAAGCGTTGACCTATAAGATATTCATAATAGTATTCACAGGGCGCACCTGTCAGCATTGCTGGATATGCACTAGCAAATTGGATTTCCGGAACACCAAAAGTCATGCAAACATCAAAGAATACCTTTAATTTTTGATCTAAAAAGTCTGTTTTTCCGTTGTACTTGAGCTGTTCCTTGTATAGTTTATTGCCAAGGTTGTGCATAGAAAATTGTCGGGTATATTGTGAAAGGTCTGGAAAATTTGTAGGATGATTTAAGTTTTCCGAGAAAGCATTTCGTGAGGGGTTGTTCGGACCTTGGTGAGGTAAGTTCAAGTTAAATTCAGGATGAAGTCTGGCGTCAGGTTCAACCTTGAGATTAAATGCTTGCTGAGGGATCTTGGATATTTAGGATATTGAACTTGTGATGCAGGTAGCCCTGGATGTTGTTGCCTAGGTGCATTATAGGTTCTGTAGAACTCTTCTGTATGCTGAACTTCTGGGGAATATATTTCTGCTTGTTGGATCTGCCATGGAAGTCGATAGGTTTGAAATGCTGGGGTTTCTGGAACTTGCGGAACTTCTGATTTTTGGATAGATGGCTTTGGTTGAAGGTTAATTTCAGTTTGCCGGCCGGTGATTAGCCGATTATCAAAAGTTCCATCATCTCTTTTTATTTGAGACATATGTGTCGCCCTTGTTCTATCCTGCGAAATTTCGGTATTTGGGGCTGTATCTAACTGTACTTTGGCTTCACTTCCTTAATGTAATTTGTCCGAGGGACTGTATGAGACAGATCGTAAACGTTTTACCGATGCTTGGGAGGATTGGTAGTTTGGGTGATAGCGTGAGTTAAAGATATCTTCCTTCTTTATGATATACTTTATTTCTTCCTCGGTCCTTCCATGTTGCCTCATTTCATTTGCAGTTTTAGCTAGCCCTCCGGATACTGAGCATAGTTATGAGCCCGGGTCGCTATTACTGCACTCGGAGATAATCTTTTTCAAACATTTTTAAATTCTTTCCATCCTAAATTCTAACACAAATCATCGTTTTTTCTTTGTCAAAAACCTTCATTCAATAATGTCTTCAGGATCCTTTTACTCGACAAACCCATCAAGTAGTGTCATCATTTTACAGGGATCTCAGAACTACTTGGAGTGGATTTATGCCATCAAGATGGTGTCGAATGGTAATAGTAAAACGAATTTCAAAAATATATGGAAATACATCGATCCAAAAGCCGACAACACTTCAAAAATTCCAACACTTTGAGCACGTCCAATCCCGGCACGACGTCAATCCTGCGGTGTCATCAATCTCCAAACTCACGGCAATTGAGTTGGAAGACTTCAAATATTGAGACAACTTGTGGAAAGAAAAGAAAATGGAGATTCAGGAAATTGAAAGAAGGCTCGAAGGGGTACAAAATAAGATTCTGGGATCAATCTCGGAAAGTCTACTGCCGCAGTTAAAAAGCGCATCGAATGTCAAAGAAATTCTTTGACATTTGAGTAACAAGTTTCGTCCGTCTGACCAGGCCAGAAAACAGGAGCCAATTCAAAAGTGGAACATCATGAAAACACCAGCAAAGAACCGAATGATCATGCCTTGGCTAGATGAGTGGGAATCAGTGTTCGAAGAAGCAAAAGCTCTAAAACTGACTATCGCTGAAAGTGTTGATTTTAGTGCTAGTTGGTAATAATTGTCAGTCATGCAAGATACATTATGATTATCCTTGCATACATCTCCTTTACTTGGGACAACAATATTCACCATCTACAAAGTTTTATTTACTTATTATTAGAATCTTGTATAAGTAGCACTCTCTACCTGAAGTGGTAGTAAGCAACAACTCCTCACTCCACTTCAGTTTACGAACTCTTTCTGTTTTCTTCCACCTGGTAAATTAATAAGTCTTGCGACTTAACGCTTCTCCATAAAATAATAGAAAGTCCACAAGCTCAGTACAATTTTCTATTCACTGCGCGACAAATAAACGAGGCATGGGCTATATCCAACATTGTCGCAATTGGGATAGACGAAGAGTATGGTAGGATTGTTTCAGATTTCTTGGGATACCTCAAAGAGTTTCGACAACATCAGAGGTTAAATGAAATCTTCTCACGAAACTATCAAGATATTTCTAACTCTTCGAGTTCATCGGGAGTTTTTACAGCAAGTAAAGAAAATGGAGATCAGAACCAATACTCTGACCCATCGACAACTCACAAGGGGAGGAAGCAGAATGGAAAAAAGGTGTGCCTATGTGGACTTGAGCATCTAAACGAAAAATGTTTCTATATCAATTATAAGCACACTAAGCGACCATCAAACTTCACTTATCGAAAGGAAATATTTGAAAATATTAACAACAAAAGTACAATGGAAAACCTACGAAAAATTCTGAATCAGCTCGTATACAACCCTACAACTACACCTTCTGAGACTTTGAAATTAGATTATGCCGGATTTACTGAGCAACAAAACAACGGCAAACTCCACGACCAGCAAATGGGGTCATTCTCAACAGTTTTTGATAAAACCAGTGATCAGTTAACAATTTTACTCACAGTGGATCAAACACCACCTAAATTCCATTTGAAAAACCACTGGGTCTTAGATAGTGGATCCGATGTCCATATCTGTAACAACGAACATCTTCACCAATTTCAGAGAACTGAAACACTCGCTAAGGAACATCACATTGTCTCAGGCGCTTCAAGGTATCCAGTAGTAGCTTGGGCAACATGCCAGGTGCTAATTTCTACCGAAGAAAAAGGCGGCTACATTACACTCAACAAAGTTTCTCTGATACCTGGGTTTATGACCAGCTTAGTATCTCTGGGTTTAATGAATGTGAAGGGGGTACATTGGAATACAATGACGCCATTACGATGTTTCGGACGGATGACTCACACTTTTGCAGTTTATTCCAAAGCGGAAGGCATTGGACATTCGAAAAAAATCCAGTCATCAGCATTCAGGCAGAATCAAGGTCAAGAAAAGAACCAATCGCTGCTTTTTCAGGAGGAAAAAATCTTACCATTCGGCATAAAAAATTCGATAAAGTACACTTACATCGAATATTTGGCCATCCATCTCCAGAGATCGTTGACCATATTGCGGATGCGGCACGAGATGGCTCTGTATCACCTTTCTGGACACAAAGCCAGCTCCGAAGACAATTCAATGTCACACATGCTCATTATCAAAGCCTCACAAGATGATATCCAGGATTTCAGATAAAGAACATCCTGAGATGAAGCCCTTCGAGAGATTGACATTAGATCTGATTCCAATGAAAAAAGGATTTTAACTCAAATATCCAGATTATCCACTTTCAATGTGCGAAAACTCTCTTCAAAATGATCTTCACAATGTACGCCAAATCAGAGTCAGCACTATTTACGAAAAAAAGCTGTACAACTCGTCAAATCTTTAGGATACCAGGTAAAGTATATTCATCAATATGGCGAATCTTCGCTACAGAAATCTCTGGACGAGTTAGCTACCATAGAGGGAATGAGAGTCACATAGGTAGGAAGGCCGAATGCTGTTAAATCTTCTGAATACGGCTCGAGAATAAGTTTCAACGAACTACTCATGTGTATAAATAACCCATACATATGAAGTCCTTCCCGGCGTTACCAATTCTGTTACTACATGTACTCACTCACCTCTACTCATGTGTAGATGTACGGCCCAGCATTCGATTTGTAATATCTACTAACAGCATTACCAATGCCATGTGTCGTAATACTTCTTCCTTTGTGAATTTAATATACGTTCACCCTGCGATGAACCAATCTTGCTTGTGTCTTTAGAGGTTCATTCCCTTCACTAGAGGTATACCTTATGATACTTGTTCAATTTCACCATCAGCATTTACTTACGGTGATGGCTGAGCTTTAGCCAGACCCTAATCTCCATCAAATTGTTCCTTCGGCTACCTTTGAGTATCTGCTGCCGACTCCATTCTTTGCTATGCGAGCGCTATTGCGGTGTAAGGGTCTTAAAATAAGTTGTTTTTCACAAAATATTCAGAGACAAAAGATCTTCAAGTGAAGGAAGAAATATCCTAAGAGAAACTCATCCTTATACCCCAACTTCCAGCATCTGTGACGAATTGGTAAATGAATCTGATAAGAAAATAAATCGTACAAACAAATCAAAAATATATTAAATCTAAAGATCTAAGAATGCCTCCCGCCTTACTTATGTAGATACCCCATTCATCCTAGATCTCTTTCCTACCACCAACACCTTCACAATCTAATATTGTTTAATGATGATTTACGTATAGCGTCAGATAGACTTTCCCAGAAGCCATATCCTTGCAACGCTAGCGAAATGAAATAGGATCGGTGTCCCACACACCTTTAGCACCTCAGGCACCAGCCTTTTGACCCTTCAGGTACCAGACCTGTAACAGCTTTCTCTTGTGACACTAAGATTATCACGTTGGAAAAAGGCTTATAAGTGAATCCTAAAAGCATGAGATTTTAAGGTAACGATCTAAGAAATTCTAACACCCAGCTATATACATAGATTCTTCCTATCTTCCCCAAAGTCGAAGATAGGCGATACTAGATTACCAATTAATGAGTGCCGCTGTGCAGCTTAGACTACAACTAATCTCTTACCCGAGGATTTTGTTACCAGAGTTTCTCTTATTGTGATCCCTGCTTAGTGTCTAGGGTTTTAATGCAGATCTCTATTCCTATTAGGGATGGGACGTCACACTACCCCCCCCCTTCTTTAAAAAGGCCGACCTCAGTCTGTTATCCATTGCCGAGGACTAACAACAACAACGAGAAAAATTTCACCTCTGCCCATTCTGCCCCTGAATTCACCCTGAGATCCTTGTCGCGGTTTAACTTTCTCGTTGTTCTCCATCGCTAGATTCCAAAATGCCTCCGGCGAGGAAAAATTATCCGCCGACGTCAACTGCCATTAGCAAAGAACGGACACATACGTGTCCAAAACAGTCAGGCCTCGCGCAAAATTTAAAAAGCGTAGTTGTGTTAGAAGCCTGCCTCCAGGGGAAGTCTCCAAACCTTGCCGATGCTGAGACGATTGATGCTGAACCACTCAGTTCGTTCAACCAGGGTCCTGAGGCCACACAAAACCCGGAGCGGGACGGCCGCAGAGGTCGCGA
>JAATOF010005117.1:0-15107 GCA_013170925.1 Podosphaera leucotricha
ATATATACATATGTTTGTGGGTGTGTGTGTGGGTGTGTTTACTCAAGTACCTGACACTCGACTATTGAATATTAAATTCCTAAAATCGTATTGTGGAAAAATTCTAGTCAGGGCCTCCGGGTTGCAGCTTCTATGAAATCACGTTCGAATTAATACTCTTGAAATTAATTTCTAAGAATGTGAGCGGAAATCTCAAGTGACAACGAATGTTATTGCTTTCAATATTTTCAGACCAAAGCTAAGGTTTAAGATCTTTAGGTTACAGCTATTTGAGGAGCAGCATACTGGACTATGCCCACTCATAGAGGTATCAAGTTGAATATAGCTTCAAGTGCTGATTTCAACATCTGCCCGGAATTTCCTCATCCGGAAAGCTCACAGTTTACCTATCGTAGTCCAGATTTTGATAAATCGTCCGATGGTTGGAAAAGTCCTTCTATCTCTCACGAAAGTAAAGCAGACCGTCTTCTTGGCAGGCAATCAGTTGTCTCCGTTTATATACCATCATTTCCTGGTTGGCATATTCGCCTATTTTAAGAAAACTATGTTGATGCTTGATAGGAACTCGCTTTTGGCTCCGATACAGTATTGAGGAGATTGCAGTACATCACTCAAAGTTTTACTATTTCAAACTTGGAGCAAATGGTGAAGATATTATATCCTGGGGTGTCAACGCGAAGAAGAACCCAGAAGGACAAATTATGCGGACATTATGTGAACCTCGCAATAAACTAAATATTGATCGTGAAGATATTAGTCCAAAGAAAACTATAATAGAGAGTTGTTGGTTCTTGTTTCCAGATAAAAGCATCTCACCCCAGTCTAAAAATTATGGTTTCATTGAAGTAAAGGTCTTCAGAGTTTGTGGACGAAAACTTAAGCTGCCTCTTCTTCCTAGATTCAAGAACCAGAATAATGGAATTAAGTGAGTTTCTTCCTCAAAACAGTGACTTAAATTCAGACTAGGGTAGTTGACTGAGTTATTTAAATGCAGATTTTTAAGTCAGGGATTGTTAGCAGAACCCTGTAAATGTGATTTTTATGATTGGTATCTCAAGGATCCAACAGACAATCCATTTGCTATCTTCAAGTTTCATTACCGGAGTTGGGACTTGCTCCAGAAACTCAAAATCACTTCCCTCGGTCATCCTGGAGCTTTGCTAAAACTTTCATCGGATCAATCATCCTTTAAATCTCAGCATAAATCCGAAACAGAGAAAAGGGGATGTTTATTAAATGCCGAGGAAATTCATGCATCTTATATAGCCCCGTTCTGTGAGGACCAGATCCAAAAGAGAAGGCCTCCCAAAAACGGGTGCAAATATTCTGGCTCCAGCAACTTCTGTGAAACTATTCCACCTGGAAGGATAAGTGCACATAATATGTGGTCTTCTTTAGTAGTAATCGACAAACCAATTACTACTTCTCCAAAGTCCTCGACTAAATTACTAGAATACGAAACAACCTCAAATTCAGGGACCAAAATATTTCTAATGAATCATGGGCACAATCAAAATCCCCCTTCAAATTTGTCTCGTAAACCTAATGCGCGACAACATTTAAGTGCATCCTCTTCAATTTCATGTTCCAATTCCATTACACCATCTCTCGCATCTCAAATAGAGGACATCCATAATACTGCCGAAATTGGCACTGCGAGTGTGCTTTTAATATCTAGTAGTCCATCGCTTCCAGAGCCTCAAAGTCATGTTCCCAAGGTGGTACTAAAAAATAAAAAAACATAAGAAAAGTCAATTCTTCAAGGTAATTTTGCAGAATCTAGAGCTTCTAAGCCTGAGTTATCTAATAATCTCTTCCCTATGTCAAATTATGAATATAGTGGATCCTACTATATGATCTTGTCACAATTTTTGAAGAAGATATGTTTACTTCTATAGCAGTTGCTATTGAGAGTCCATACCTCTTGTTAGCTTGGTAAGTAGTAGGGGCCCGAACTTTTGTTTTGCTCCCCGCGGCACGAAAAATAACAAGCCAACGGCATCATCTTTAGAACCCTGCGTACAAGTAAACCAGTGTGTCGGGTGTTCATAAAAAATCTCATACCAGATGACAACAGGAGCATTGTATAGAAAGTAAAAATCTTTTATGATTAGATAGTATGTCGGTCGGATATTATAGCCCCTGCGACATCTTACCTGTGTACTTTTTGACATTAAATAGTGTGATTCACTCGAGCTTGTTTCCGCACACAATATTTATCAATATGAAGCTCGTTGAGACATTCTATAATTTAATATGCTCGCATATCTAGGATAGTCAATGAGATTCGTGGTCCTAATGTTGTTGAAGACTTGTAAAGGCTTTACTCCAACCAAAACCGTATCTCTAAGCCTCGGAAAACTTTCCAAGAAATTCTGCTTCGACTAAGGACCATTTTAGCGAAAGGCACATTCATTTGCCTTTTCGAAACCCTCGAAAATCCCCGCTCTATGGACACCCAACGCAGGAATAAAGTTGCGGGGCACAAAGATCGGAAAGAAAATGGAGTATGTCACCAAGCAACGGGAAGGACCTTGAAGGAAATTGATTTTAGGAGAGATGGAAGAACAGATACGGGAATGTGGTGGAGGAATGATAGTGTCTTGGAGGGGAATTTCTGAATTTCGGACCCCACGTAGAAGTAGCTCTACACAAGACATAGATCTTACTCCTCTCGATAGCTCGCATCTATTTAGCACTAAACTGAGAGGGGTAAATCTAATATTTTATTCAGGCTCTTGCTAGAGATGAGTCCCAAGCTTCACTTACCCGCCGTTATGCTGAGAAATTTACCGATCTTGTTGAATCTCAAGTTACTGAGACAGTGATTCCTCAGGAATAGGTAAATGAGTACAGAGATCTACTTGAGAACTGAAAGAAAAAGAATACAGCTAAGAAAATAACATTACAGGGTGACTTTATGGTATCAGGGAAATGAAATACCATATGTCGTGCGCGAGATAGAGAAAAAAAGCCCATCGGAAAAAATGGACATAAAAACACCGACAGAAACGTCAAATTGAACAAATAAGTGAGGAAATGGAAGGACTGGGTTTAAAAAATTGTTTTAACAAGTGGTGATCGTTCTCAAGACGTTGTATCTGAGCCTCGTCAGACCACATCAAACTTTTGGAATCTTCTTCCACTATCCTCTGACTCATTTCAAACGAGCAACTCAGTGACGCGTCTGCAAAAGTAGGTTCTTGTGAGCTCGTACAATCTTTAGATGTTCGAGTCTTGCCTTTTGGTCGCATATGTTGAAGATGGACGGTATTAGCTGGGTAATTCTCCAGTTTCATAAAGATTTACTGCTTCCGAATCACTTGGTCTGCCTTCGTTAGAGTGCGCATCAATTCCTGTCAGGATTTCATAATTCATTGCCTTGGGCTGATATTTTCTTTTGTTTCTAAATTTTCTTCTCGCCTTATGTTTTTTCTTTTGGGGTATAAATTTGGGTATAAGAAGTTCACTCCGGTCTGCCTTTGGTAGCTACGCGTTGTTTTCTGTCTTCACCGATTAGGTTAATAATCTAAAGACCTCTCCACATTCGTCCCGTCATCCCAGTGACCTTCCGCCACCTCTTCGCTCCCCAATCCGTTGAACGCTTCCTGCGTCAACCTCGTTTAAACTACCCTCGAGCGCCGTCCGCGCTCTCTCCTGCCCCTTCAGCGATCCGTGTATGTTCTCTGTTACCTCGCCTAACAGACCGGCACATTAAAATTCCCTAAAAATATGAGTCGTGATAGGACTCTTGCACTTCTGTGGCTGAATTTTGATTTTCACTTTCACTCTCACTTGTTTGTCACGAGGGCTCTGTATTATAGGTCCTGAGCTTCCTGTTACCGGTACCAGTTCCCTGAGAGCGGTATCTATCGTTGTGTTGCAAAAAATTCTTCTACTCTCCAGACTTGCTGTTGCACTCCTCTCGGTAGAGGAATTCCATATTCGTGAGTCTCACAGCTGCATCCAACTTGTTTTTCGGAGTTACTATGATTTATGTATTACTAATGTAGATTTTTATATCGAATTGAGTTTTGGTGCCGTTGAAACAAGGTGGCGGGTTGATGAAAAATGAAAGGCCGAGGACTTGGGTTGAGGGTTCGTTGTGGCTGCCATGTGTCAAATTAAATGGCTTTGAGAGAAGTATCTGTGTGAATGGTGGTTGTTGAAGACGAGGGTGTCGGTTCTGGAACATTCAGACCTGGCCGTAAATCAAGGATCTCGTGTGCTGTTAACAATTATGAAAATGCTGACGTTGCAGTGCCTGATAATGGTCAATAATGCCTCTATGTCTTTATGGGCGCATATAGGTTACCAAGAGCTTAACTTAACTCAGTGCCATTCGATAGCTCGCTACAATCCAGACCTTAAACCGGCACGCGTTGTGTCACTGAACTCAGTCATGTCATCGAGTTGGCACATCAGTAGCATCGAGCCCAGGCAGCGACTTATGAAAGATTTAATAATGATTGGGAGGAAGACATGAGTTTATGTGGTGGTTGTAATAGTACAACGAGATGTGGATAGACAACCTCTCATTTTATATAGTAGTCCTCTACATCAGAATAGCTCGACATAGATCTCGATTACAAGTAATCTTACGTTCTAGTTCGGTGTAATATTCGGCATCCATATCTAAAAAATTAGCTCTAAATATATTCCTCCATGAGCTTATAATCTTGACATGTATACTACAATTTTAGCCTTTCCTATCAAGCACTTGTCGAATTTTTGAGCTACAATGGCAGATGATCAAAGGCCTGCTTCTAATGTTGCTGAATTTTCAGCCATTCTTTTTTCATGGAGTGCAACTATGTGTACGCTAAATAAATGTGACAATTTGTTAGAAAGCTTAGCTTACATGTAGCTATTCGCACCTTGTTATTTGGGTGGCAGATCTTTAATTTAACGCCTCTCCTTTCAAAACTCAGTATAGATTTAAATCTTAACGTGGTCTGGGAGAGTCGTTTCGATCATGAATCTGTAATTTTGACTATGTAATTCGTCTTAGAGGTAGGTGCGAGTGGCTTGAGCGGCGCAAGCGAATTTGAAGTACTATTATGAACATTCGAGGAGCATAACTAGTAGCTTTTGGAAGATTACTGATTTATGAATATTAAAAAAATTGTTCATGAGCCAACAGTACAACTGCGGCACTAGTAGAGATAAGTGTTATGCTATGAGATGCATGAAGGTTAACTTATAGTTGTGTAGAAGATATTATATACAGATGAGGGTCATGTGACATATAGGACAGACATTACACATTACAATAAGCCACCATAAGGTTCTTAAGCCTATTGATGGAGCACTTGGTTCAGAAAGCAGTCAGATACGCAAAAAAGGATATGAATATACAAGATTTACGCTGTGCGACTCGTGTCTAATTTCGGAATTACACATACTTACTTTATGAAATCTATCCATCGTGTTTAAGGGAAAATGAATTGCACTTCGAACCAGGATGTTCGAGCGTGCAATCTTCAAAAGCCTTCTTACCTCTACAAAATATTGTCCTCTATTACCACAGGCGTTTCGCACTTGAGCTGGGTTAGACTGCAATATTTTCGCCCTCGCTGAGGCCAGAAATAAGTATTCGAGGAACATTCTTGAGACATCTTGCGACTTCGCATAGATTCGTCTAAATAAGCCGTACTTGTGATGGTGATGCTGTTCAGGATAATGAGATTTTGGTGCATTTAAGTAGGTCCAGCTGTCGAGTAGTCACTTTCAGATAGTGTTTGCGCATGTTGAAGCTAAATATATCGAACTAAGCCTGAGAAAAAATGAACCTATATCAATGTAGAGGTTAGCAGTGATCTTGAGCTAAGTTTACCTTTTTCCAAATTTGAGTAATTCGTGGCGATGGATTAGGAAGGGGCAAAAAAAATATCGTTATCAGGGACGTTGAGTTCGTTTCGTTTATATTTTGATAATGAAATGTAACTTGATAGATTGATGCGGCGAAAATTACTAGTAGTTGCCATTCAAGATTACTGTAAAGCGAAATTGCCAATAACATATTTAAGATATCGAATCGTCTATAGGTTAAGATGTATGTAGGCACGTTGGAACTAAGGATGCAGGTTGCTGTTCATAGTAAGAATTACCGTTGGAGTATTGCTGATTAAATTATGTGTGGCTGCTTTTTTAATGAATCATTCGGATTAGATTCAGGCGACTAGAGAGTTAGGCCAATTAGAGGTGACAGGCGAAAATTAAAGTAGTGTTTCTTAGTGAGATAGAATCTCAGAAAATGCTTGCTGGATTTTGGTACAGAAGATTATAGATTGCTGAAATTGTGATCTGAGCGGGACGTGTAATGATTAGAGAATTGTGCTGCCGGATGAAAACGAACGCAAACCAAGATTATGATCATGTACTGAATCCGCTAAACAAACCGATTGTCGCACCGAAAGGAGTCCCAAGACGAATAAAAGAAAACACAGTTTGAATTTAAATTCATCAAATGACTTGCCGAGTCATTAAACCGGTAGTCCGCCGAGATGTTGATATTCACACATTTTCCAAAACGTCGTTTAAGGACTTTCGAACAGGAAAGAATAATAGTCTGCTCAAGAGTATTTAAACGTGCAAGAAAAAGATTTTGAGCCCGAATCCGTTTATGCAGCGTTTGGTGTAGCAAAATTAACGAGCAGGACGCTCACCGCCTGTTTGGGTTAGCAATTAATACTCTCGACGAGAAAACCTCTCATCGTCGTAGCCTCTACCTCCGTATGGATCACGACCCTCTCCACGAGGTGCCGGATCACCGTAGGCAGCCGGAGGCGGAGGATCTCGTGCAGAACCACGATCTCCTCTGTCATAACGATCAGAGTATCCACCGCCTCCACCTCGACGATCATCAGAGCTCCGACCACCATAACGATCGTCTCTAGCGTAACGATCAATGCCTCTCGGAATATAGTCATCGCGGTCTCTTCCCCCGTATCCGCGATCACGGTCATCCCTGCGGTATCCACCACCACCACGATAGTCATCACGACCGCCGCCATATCCACCCCGGCGACGGTCATCGTACCGATCGTTGTAGCGCCCACCTTGTCTGGGGTCCTCTTTTAAGTGTCAGTTATATTGTAAAATGATAGGGTACCTTCACTTGCCTCTCTTAGGTGGACCAAAGTACTTGCCGGGTGTTGGTGTCCTTGGCCGTGATCGGCGAGCCTTTTCAATGCTCAGAGTACGACCTTCAATTACCTCACCTTGTAATCCTTCCTTAGCAGCATCGGCTTGGTCGGCAGTCACCATTTTGACAAATCCGAATCCGCGGGATTCCTTAGTGTGGGGATCTAGCATAATCTGACACTTCTCTACATCACCATATTTCTCAAACAAACGAGTGACGTCCTGTTCTGAGAGACGAGGATGAATCCCGGTAACGAACAAATTAGAGCCAGGATTTATCGCACCGTCGTCTTGTGGGGCGCTGCGTGAATCTCCTTTTGATGGTCCACTATGGGTGTAAGTTTTCGGATTGCAAAGTAAAATTGGGTCCTTACCGGTTATCTGCGTGAGCGTTTCCGTTCGGAGAAGCAGACCTGCGAGGTCTTTCCCGAGGACTTTCGTTACGGCGGGTTGGGCGAGGAGAAGCGCTACGATCGTGTTCATAGCGATTTGCATCTTCTGTTAGAGGAGAGTGAGTGATGAAGCCGTCATGTTGAACGTGTAAAGTTCGTGGAGATTTGGAATAAAGTACCTTCATAGCGGGCTCCATTTTCATTTTCATAGTCCATTGAGGCCATTTTGATGATGCTTTAAATTGGATTGAATGAAACGCGTTATATGCCCCTAAATTAAGCTTGCGTTGTAATCACAAGTTAGAGAAAAGTTATTTTATTAAGATCTGTTAATCGAGAAACGTCTAGGATGTAGCTTGGTATTTGAAATCAAAGATGAATAAAACTGGAGTTGATCGCGAAAGATGAGACTTTATCGCGATGATTCTTGATGATATACGGGGAAGGTTGAATCTTGTGAGTGAGCTTTCCCTAAAATAAGTAGCCTAATCATAAGCGAGTAAGTAACCTTGGCATTTTTATCCACTTTATTAAGGTACTAGGACTAATCAGTAATTTCAGAGACATTTCACGTTTAGGACGTAACTATCATGGCCTAGCTGCCAGAGACAACTATGAATCGACCATATATAAGTTCTCTTGATGATTAAATATTTCAAGAAACCCATCCGCAGATGCTTCTCAAGTTCACTAAGCAACTCACTACTAACAACTAAAGGCCGTTTAGGCCAAAGAATGTATTCCTCTACAGTAAATTTTAGACTATTTGTGTAACAGTTTCGACTTAACAAAGCTTACGCTTCTCATCTCGGAACTGTTACACTTAGGTGCATCATAATTAACTCATGAAGTATTCTTGTACATGAAACTTATCCTCCAAAAGTGAAAATGGTCCAGGTTTTAATTGTTATTCAGTGTCGCCTTTCAAAAAACGGTTAATCAGATGTTAAAAGTTTACGCCAACTGCGATGATTTAACATTTTTTCGCACACGATTACAGTGAGAGGTTATCTAAATCTACGAACCTCCATTAATTAATGGGTGAGGAATTATTTAATAATCAATTATGATGTAATATTTTGTGAGACAGCTTTACATCTATATTTCGTTACCCCTTTACTTATAAAGTTTATCCTCTAAACTATGATTATCCCTCCACAACCAAATGAGAATCTCTGTTACTGACACTCAATTAGCCATCCAAGATTACAACGATGATGCTTTTACTAGCCAAAATGCTGCTGCTAAGGCATTTACTGTGTCTCGAAGCGCTATTAGGCCTCGCTTGAATGAATCGAGGAGCCAGGCGATAGCACAATAACGTCGCGAGAGATTAAGTTTAGATCAAGAGGAATTTGTTGCTGATTGGATTCTCAATGAGAATTCCATCCAGCCATGCCATGCCATGCCAGAACACTTGAAGTGGTTCTCGAAATTATTAGATCAATTAGGGGCTATGAGCCACTCGGCAATGAATGGATCTCCAGCTTCCTTCGCTGTATTTCAAGTGTGAATTCTCTTGTTGGAAAAAATTTAGAGGCTTCTAGATTTAATGCAGCTAAGTCTGAGGATATAAAAGCCTTTCTAGGTAAATTTGGTCAGATATTTAAAGACTTAATTATTAAGCACTCTGACATCTGGAATATGGATGAAACTGAAGTTGCGTTGGGGGATTGCAATAATTCCCGAGTCATTGACAGCTCTAGCGAGAAGAAGGTCCATATAAAGAGCCCTATATCCTGAAATTGGGTGTCAATAATTGAGGCTGTATCGACTGATGGACGAAAATTGAGATGCTTGGTCATTTTCAAGAGAAAACCTTCAGTCCACCAGGCTTCTCAGCGAGTCAATACTTGATTGGCTCTATACCATTTCTGAAAACAGATGGACTTCAAGAGAAGTTGGTGATAAATGGTTGAAGACCGTACTTATTCTTATAGATTGTTCAAACAATCAAACCAAATTCCTAGACCTCGACAGTCATAGTAGGTATATCGACCTGGAATTTATATAGCTGTGTAAAAAACATAAGATCCATCTTCTGTTCTTACCAGTTCATTCTTCTCCAGTCGTTAGATTTGGTACCCTTTTCTGTTTTAAAGCTAAAATACCGAAGTCAGATCTCGGACCTTTCTATTCTGAATGATGCGGCACCGATAATGAAGAAAATATCTATTAAGTTTTATCATTAAGCTTAGGAGGAGGGACTATCGGTAAAACAATTCGAGCGGGTTGTAAAGCTACTGGACTTGTTCCATTCAATACTGAACGGACACTACTATCTTCTCGATTTTAACAATAGACGAGTGGAAATCGGAGCTGAAGGCCCCCGCAAATTCTTTAGATTTATATAAAGCTCAGAAATCAGTCGAGAAATTGGAAAATGTATCTATGCTAAACCGAGCACTTCTTCGAAAATGCGATAAGAAACTTCAGCAACCCAACAGCTGTGATGCAGCGGGAATCACAGAGCAAATGTTTGAAATATTTACTTGATGAGACAGGCAAGAAATATCGCCCAAGGCAAAAAATTTGACTGAATCAATGTTGTCGCTGTTAGGCAAGAAGAAGTTTTCGTATAATACTATAATCAGCGGGTCTTCCATAATTCAACGAACTCATTCCTACTCCCATTCTATATCGAGTTGTAAAATTCTAATGTTATGGACTAGACACTTACAGATTCAAAGACTTTTTCAGTATTGGAAGGGGCAATGAAAAATAGGGGTTTGAGCTTGGTCATACATTACATGTACAAGTGAACCAATTCCTTTTAAAAATCTCTACAAATTATTGCCATTTTCCATTCACGTGAGTCTTTTGTATGGATTGATATTGCTGTTCTCAAAATATAGTCCACTAGATTCTATTCCACCTGTCTATCATTCCGGGAATGAAGTGAAATCCGTGTAAATAATCACGGCGCAAGATGTGGAAAACTTGCCCAGGGTACTCAACAAACTATATATATCCTTGGGTTCATGGGATGAGTGATTAATCGAGATAAGAGACTGAACTCGACCGATAGAGGAAGGATCAATTCTACAATGGTGATAGTCACAATCAGCTAATCGATAACGATACACTCTCCCGTTGCTGGTTGCTTTCGGCTTACGGCGAGGATGACTCTTACGATACCGCTAAATGTGAAAAATATTCGATTCCTCGAGACGTGCTGATTTGCATATGCGGCGTAGTAGAGATTGATTTGGTTTCCGGTGCACGAAGTACATGTCCATTCAGAAAGATTTCTTATCTCAGTAATAAAAAGCAATTGGGGGGATTGTACCGGTATATGCCAATACAGACTAGCGTACACACAATCTTCAAAGCGCGGACTTGGCAGCACGATATCCGCGTAATTAAAGATTACCTCGTCCTAGACCAGAGTCTTGCGTCTTTCAGTGGCAGGCGATGCCTGCCGTGGAATCGGAATTTACTCCAATGCGTCGATAGTCGCTCGTGCACGAAAGACAAAGGGATTAGACTTCGATGCTCTTTAGCGAACAACCAATCCAGGCTAATGCAGGTATGAGGGGGTGGGGCGAAACGTGGAACTCCCGAATAGTTGATCTGCTTTTCTTTGCTTTGGATTGGCCATCACTTGTCGCCCCACAAGAATTTTTAATATTCGAAAGCGCTGGCCGAACATGCCTCGGCTCACTCAGAGGAGACTATAGATGTGGCTAGCTATGGTCCTATGTACATTCCTGGTATAATAACTTCCCGAATTCTACCCCAATTGCCTTTGAAATGAAAGCAACCAGTTCAAGGTCCTTCCTTGGAATCCTCCTACAATATTTTACAGCCACCAAAACCCTAAGGAATAACACGCTAAAATCCGTATGACGTATGGAAGGCCATAAAGACTGTAAGACCGTAGGCTCTTGTTTGAATTCCCTGGGGAACCTGGGACTCAAGGAAGTGGGTGTCTACTGACGAAGACGAGGAAATAAGACCGGGTAGGTCGACCGGTCTAAGAAGTTATGGATATCGGTGTGAAGAATAAAGACCCGCCTAGTTAGCGGGTACATATTATGAAGTTGAACTCCGTGAGTGCCAAGAACTTGTTGAAGCTCTTGAGGTTTACTATGATGGTCCTGAGGTAGGACAACCCTTCCACTCCGCTATCGGGAAGAAGATCTAGTCGTAGAGGCTATCTGTACTAAGGCTTCTTTATTTTACGGCAGCGGACTAAATGGTCCAGGAGATTAGCTCTGTCACAACTTCAGGAGAGATTGGCGTTCTGGTGGTTATATTTCCTGTGATACCATTCGAAGTCTCTATGAGAGGAGCAAATGACCAGTAGTCTATGTAGGACGCGTCATGAGAGTGGAAGCTCTGGGAGTTTTTATGTGAGGTAAGGAAGGTGTGCGCCGGTTTTTGTAGCAGGGTGAGGTTTCCGCGGAGGCTTTTTCCCATCACTCCATTCTGTAGGTCAGCTAGTATGTCTAGCTTCCATTCCGCCTTCGAGAGTGCCTATATCTACCAGCTTACTTACCGTTTCGTTCCTTGTGATGCTGGTGTGCCCAGGAGACTGCTTTATCTTGATGACGTAAATTTTCATGAGCATGGTAGACAATGAACGCCCATTGTGAGGTGATCGTGCCATTACTCCGCAAGCTTGTATGATTGAAATGCTGTCGATGCAAATCCAGATCCATCGTCTGGCCCCTGGAGGCGGCAGCAGAACATTCTGCAGGTCCCGTAATGCCCCAATGACCTCTGCGTCAAAACATACGAGATGGTGTTGATGAAACCACCCATGCGAATAGACTGTGAAGCATATCCCAGGTACTTGTCACCGTCTATATACTATTCAGCCCCATTCAAAAAGATGGTGATACTTCCTAGTGGGAGATCTTTGTCACCATTCCTTGAAAGCTATGGCAGTTTTTTCCTCGATCAATCCACCTGTGTGATATTCTCAGAAACCAGCTATTAGCTAGGACAGAATCAGCAAAAGGCGAGGAATCGTCGCAAGGCGTTGCGACTTGGCTCTCGGTTCTTGTCGAACTTCCACACCACGTCTTTTATCTGGAATACGTCGAGCAAATAGGTGTTCTTCATCCACTGATTATAGCCTTCTAACAAATCTGACCTTGGCTTCCTCTAGTGCTGTTGAGGCGGATGGGGTGCCTGAGTCTCGAATCAAGGACGGACTTTGTGAAGTCCACTAGACAGGAAGGACTCCACGAATGGCAACTGATAAAACTTTATCCAGCAGGCTGACATAACCGCCGAGGCGACAGCTGCCTGCTTTGTTTCGTGTCACCTGATTGAACTTTGGTGGTTTAGTAACGCCTGCAAACCATGCTCTATATCGTATAGAATGGTGCGTAGGACGCAAGTAACAATTACCTTCTAGAGAGAGGTGCCTAGAGGGCCGTGTATGGCCTGTGCGAGATTGCAGATGTGCCAGGCCAGCTAGCGATCTTTATTACATCGTTCTGCAACATGCCTCTTGAAAGTGAGCTATCGATCGAACCAGACACCATCCCACTTTTTCTTTGACTGTTCCCCCAGTTTCTTGGAGGTGATATCTAGATCGATAGTTAGGATGTCGTTATCAGGAAGAATGGGCACCTGTTCTGTGGTAGGTGAAGATAAATTGAGTATATTGAATAGAACTCTGTATAAAAGACTTAATTCCTCTTAGACTCAACTATATCAGGTTACATATGTACATTGTTCATCCCTTATCAAATCCATGAACTAAGAAAACAGAAATCAAGAATGTTGGTGAACAGGTTGCAATGCTCATCCAGTGCCCGACTTTTCGCAATACCTACATTCGAGCCAGCTAGTTATATCGGGTCAAATGAGTAGGACTGTATTAACCATGACTCGACGGCCACGGGATGAGTAAAGACCTAAGTAGAGACCCTATGAGAAAAGCCCCAATAGGTAAACTTCGGCTATTCCTCTAGGAGGCCCAACCATCACTTGACCACTTATGCCAATAGCTCATTGTAAATGATATTGTGACCACTCGGCGGATGATTGTGATCAATAGAGCCCTTTGCCCTGCTTCTCTAGGACAGTCGTGAGAATTCTTAGTAGAAAGGAGGTTGGAGATGGTGATGATGGGACGAAGCCGACCGAGACCCACGTGGATGAATAAGGATCCTGAAGGGAAGGACTGTGACTCTTCTTGGGTACCATCCTAGATATGCGAAGATACTTTGCGTCTACAGGCGACACCACTTGAAAATAACAAGCTCGGCTTTGCCAGCCGACATGTATTTATGATTTTATTGAGCTTCGCTGGAGCTCATCACAGACTAACGCCGAAAGCCACTCGTAACTCAGCCAATTTTTAGGTTGTCTTTGCTTGAGATAGCCACACGCTTCATCAAATGCCACAAATAAAATAAAGCTCGTCAAAAAAATATTTGACTCAAGTAGGGTCAATGAATATTTTACTCATTGGACGCTGTTACAAGGGGCAAATCTGGTATACCTGATGATATACGCATTATGGGTGAGACAGGCCCTCATAAATATTACTGAATATAGTTGGCCAAAGTTTTGAAAGTATCCAAAACGCTTTAAAGATCTTTACTCACTGGCTTCCCTTTCAGAGATGAGTGATTGTTGTTGAGCTTTATTTTACTTGTTCCAGCACTTACCTGCTGCTGGGGCCGTTGAAGGCAAGCGATGGTAACCTCTGATGGATAATATAACTTGCTGCGTCCATAATAAATTCAGCTCGTATAGTGAGGTCAATTGTATCGAGACGATCAATGTAGCGACAGATAGAACTATCTTCGACAACTAAAGCTTCGTTGTTGGTGCTTTAAGGCTCATTTGTTACGGGATAGATATGCGTGAGGTTCCTTGTCGATTGTAGCTGATTCTCGCGAGGTAACATGTGTGAGACTAGGCCCTGTGTGGCTGGCATCCCTGTGGCTGGTGCTCCTATGGCTAAAGCTCCTGTGGCTGGTGTCCCTGTGGCCGGTAACGTGAGAATGGTAATTTACGTTTGTTAATACTGGTAAAGATCAAACACATAAGAAAAGGAAAGTAAACAATGTAGATGCCTTCGGTAGATTTTAATAATTAACTGATTTTACATTTGGACTTGCTCTGGTGTTTACCACCATCAATTGATCCCGCAACATCATTTTACCAGAACTTCCCAGAACCCAGGCACGGAGACAGTGGTGCGATATTTTGAATTGTCTTACTACCGTGGCCCTTTTCGCATGCGAATTAAGCCTAATATATTCGAAAGAAGCTTCTATATATTCAGTCATACAATTTATTTAAAATAAAATAAAAATCTAAAATTGATTGAGCATTGAGTGGTTTCTATGTGAGTTTGTGGAAGTACCTAGCATCCGTCCTACCCTATGTCTGCCAACGTGCATTAGTTTCTGCAACTAGCCTAATATGCTTAATGCTCTCCACTGTTCAAATATATTTTAGAGTCTACCGGGTGTATTATTGTGGGAATATAGGTCACGTGTAACACTAGTAAGCGTAGCGATGTAAATTAGTAACGCACACGTAATTAATGAAAGGACAATTAACCACCAAAACCTTACGTATTACGAATCTTGCCAC
>JAATOF010005122.1:0-13391 GCA_013170925.1 Podosphaera leucotricha
GAAAGATTTCATTGATGCGAATTATCCAGATCTTGAAAATGGCTTTGAGATGTCATGGGAATTGAGAGTTGTAATTAATGCAATAATAATGCAAACGTTTTAGGATAATGTGTTCGGCCTGATATGTCAGGTTATTAAAATTTAGAATTTTAGCCTCGTCGGGATAGATGCATACGAGCGAGATGTACCCTGCTTATATTCCGCTTTTAATCTCTGAAGCGAGATATCCCTTTCCTAGAGCCAATTGTCGAAATTTACCGTTCCATAACTTTATTTCTACATATGAAACGCTGAATGACTCTGATAAGCGAACCGAGGCGAATTCTTAGTTCTTTAACAACCACTCAAGTCGTGAATCCAATCACACCATGATCCAATTGAAGGTTTGATAAGGCTCAGACTATGACATTCTACAGATGCTGACCATCTATCAGACAATATTAAATTGCATTGATAATTCTGGCGCGGCCATTGTGGAATGTGTAAATGTAATGCGAATGAAAAGACATGCTAGAATCGGTATGCCGTTTATCAAGCTTTGGAATGATCCTTATCTTTCCTAGGCGACCGAATTATCGTAGTTGTTCAGAAACAACGAAACCTTGGCTTAGATTCAGGCCCTGATTCTTCTGCAGCATTATCTGCTGGAAACAAAGTGCGCAGAGGAGATATTAGACACGCAGTTGTCGTAAGAACAGCTAAAAAAACTCAAAGATCAGATGGAAGTGTCGTGAAGTTTGATGATAACGCATGTGTATTAATCAACAAGGCAGGTGAACCAATAGGAACTAGACTCAACGGTTCGTATTTTATACATGATTGGATTTAATCTTACTCATTTCGATGTAGGTGTAGTCGGGACTGAATTGCGCAAGAATAAATGGTCTAAGATTTTATCTTTGGCTCCAAAACATCTTTGAGTATAGTAGATCATTTGCTCTACAAATCACATTAACGGCAGTACACATTTCATCGGGAGTTCAGAGAATGCCATGTCTAACTCTAATAAATAAGTGGGAGTCTTATAACTTGATTGAATAGGATCCTCACGTAGTAGCTTAAGGCCCACAAAGCGCCAACGCAGATTAGACTTTCCAAAATTTTTTGTACATACATACGCTTACCCCCTGATGATATGACGTGCGACCCATTATTGTTCTAATTCGGACAAGTTTAAGCAAAAATATGACCACAGCCACAGCATACGAAAAAGAGTTTCTAATGAGAATTAGAGCTTGGATGGACAATACACTTGAAGGAGGGGCTAACCATTCCGGTCTCAGCTGATCTCTGCTGAGACTGAAAAAAAACTGCATCTTCTGTTTTGCACTTAGGACAAGTTTTGTTTGACCTTGGTAACTAGAAATTAACACAATAGTCAGCTCTACATTATCTCTGTGACTTAATGGTCTCAAGCAATTCCAGACTTAGAAGGAACTTCATGGATGGGCTATGTCCACTAGTCTGTAGTATCTTAAAGAGAGCTACATGACACTAGACATACCGTTGGATCAGAACCAACATCCTGGGTCACTCCAGCAGTTTCACCGACAGCATTGTTCAAGACATTTCGAAAAACACAGGATGACGTGGCTTCTTCGGAGTACTGACACGTACGACATGCAAATTGGAGACGATGGGTATCCGGATCTTCTTTGGGATATAACATATTAGAAATGGAACGATGTTAGTAATGATAAGGTCATTAGAGGGATGTGTTTACCATTCGCTACAGAACCTGAAAGTTATTTGCTCCATTCTTTTTGACCCTTCATCACTCATTAACGATGCCGCCGGAGACGCCATGGCGCGGGCGTTTAAGGTCAAAAAGGATGGCGGAAGGTTGTGCCAGCAAAGGTGAGATCTTGTGAAATTTTGTATGGGACTTTTCTGTTGCCAATCGCGTCTGTAACACAGATATGACCTCTTACAATAGTTTGTGATTATGTGCAAGTCAAGCATTAATTTTGTACACTACTAGTCTCAATTAACTTAAGCGTGATGTAATACTTTTGCTAGCTTTACACATTATATTGAAGATCGCCCCACTGTGAAGGGACTTTACATTTCGACGAAACTCCTGTAATTATCCAATAATATTAATTGTAGCTTTGAACAGAAAATGGCAAGTTAGCATCCAATACACTCGATTCTTGGTCTCTTAATATGAATAAAAATCATGAGCTCATAATGCCACAGAATAACACAGGATTACCTCAGGGTTGGGAGGTTCGCCATTCAAACTCCAAAAACCTTCCATATTATTTCAACGAAATTCAAAAGCAGTCCCGGTGGGATCCCCCACCAGGGACAGATACTGCAAGGCTGAAAGCGTTCATAGCTGAACATCATAATGGTCCCGAATCCAGACCAGCTGTTTCTAACTCTAGTACCGTCGATAATCAAGAAAAAATCAGGGCAAGCCACTTGTTAGTGAAGCACAAAGATAGTCGACGCCCTAGTAGCTGGCGTGAGGTACTTACAGCAAGATTTCACACAAGGAATAATAATATTTACACGTAAATCACAGGAAAATATTACGCGCTCAAAAGAGGAAGCATTTAGAAGCATTCTTACATTCGAGGCTTGTATACGAAGTGGCACCCAAACTCTTGGTGAACTTGCTATGAGGGAGTCAGATTGTAGCAGTGCCAAAAAACAAGGAG
Source organism: Podosphaera leucotricha (assembly GCA_013170925.1). Classification (NCBI taxonomy): domain Eukaryota; kingdom Fungi; phylum Ascomycota; class Leotiomycetes; order Helotiales; family Erysiphaceae; genus Podosphaera; species Podosphaera leucotricha. The sequence goes on from JAATOF010005122.1 coordinate 2,667, forward strand.
ATCTTGGAGTATTCACCAGAGGAGTAATGCAGAAAGAGTTTGAAGATGCCGCATTTCGACTGATGCCCGGTGAAATAAGTCAAATTGTGGAGACTGCTTCCGGCTTTCATTTAATCCAAAGGTTTGAGTCACATACTGAAAGCATTTTTGAAGATTTGCGACTAATCTCTATAGATTGGAATAAATCGGATATATACACCATAGTTCAACATCACTCTATGCTTGATAAACGACATTTTAGGGCATGAAGTACTCTCTACGTTTGATTTAACGAGAATTTATATTTATTTTTCATGGTTCAAAATTAATTAAGGCCTCATGAAATTCTTATTAACGAATAATATATGACATATTATCGTTCACTGACCCGTCAAAGAAATTTTAGCTGAAACGAAGTCAAAAAAAGCCAGTGTCAAATTTACAGGAGTGACTAAAACTGGACGAGCAAGAGATGTAAGATCAGAGTAGTAGATGGTTTGAAGAATTTTTTACATGAAGCTGATCCAAATCCTACTGATTTCTCTGCAGAAATTTAACGATTTTGATACACTTTGCGTAGCTGCCGGGAATAATCCACGATAAATATCGGGGCTCCCGGGAAGAATAAATGCTCCGAAAGACAGGAAATCCTTAAGCTTAATTATATGATATAGATTTATAAGAGCAAGACACAAAAGAGTTCCACCGGTGGGCTTTGGGTACCGATACTATAAAATTATATGAGATTTTGCCAACACTATAATCTAACATCCCTCGGGCTTTTCATTTCAAGGGAGCGTCTGACCTAAACTGCTTGAGAAGCTATCAAACGCTCCTATTTGACGAAGACTCCATGGTCATGAGGTTAGCCTCGTTAGGACGATATTACACTTAGATTATATACATGTAGAGAGAAATTAACAAATTTAATTAATCAATCGCTTTGGCAAGTGAGCCTGATGAAGGTACTATGGGTAATTCTGATTAGATAGTTAGAATCCATCCGTAAAGATACACAGAGCCTAAGCGAAAGTACCTCTGTCCTCTCATTTTAAATCAACACAAATGGTAAAAGAAGCATACGTTCGTTCCGAATCTAATATATTCTCCGTGATTTTGATGAGATCCTAAAAACCTTTGAAGGTTCCCTGGTGCCCCAAAACAATAATATAAATCACCAAGCTTCTCCATGGCATATCTGAGTCCACCACCAATCAATTACTAGCATAAAAATCTAGATATGGTAATCAAGCGTATGCTTGATGCTCGTCGATTACGCAGAACTTCGAGTGTTACGTTATTGTTAGAATTTCAACTTAGAATACCATCTTCATTGGCGAACACGTTTTTGCTCGCAAAAGTAGCAGTATGGAGCTGGGAGAACTTACATGTGTGAATGCGCCTTATATGTTTTGCTTCCCTCTACTTCCATATGAAAATTTAGTTTTTTATCCGTGCTATCAGTTCAAATTTTTGCGGAATATTTTGTTAACTAGAAGGTGGTGTGTATTTTTGAAATGAATGAGATGTAAAAATACGAAGAAAGGTAACATTATGATAAAGATTGATCTTACAAGTATATAATAAAAGTGACTTACAATCAGACTAAGCTTGTAAGTGATACAAAATCCATCAAAGAGTAAAGAAATTGTATTTAGGTATATATGATAGCTCTCTTCTAAGATAAAAATTTTAGACCCACGGAGCAAGTATTTCAAAAGTAATCTTGTACTTTTTTGTAATTATTGTCAATCTGAAGTTGCCATTAGAGGGACTTCAATTTTTTCCTTTTTAATTTCCGGAGGCGCTTGGCCCGTAAGATTAATCCTTAAAGCTTCGACCTCGAAACTTTCCATAGGTCTCAACCCCCATTTGTGGAAGAGTTGGTTATCCTCATTCCAGCCATTGCAGGCAGTTGTGAGCATTTTCTCTCCAGTGAAGACAGCATTAGCGCCTGCCATGAAGCACAAGACTTGCTGCTCTTCCGAAAGTGTAGTTCGTCCTGCTGCTAAACGAATGATAGTTCGTGGCATAACGATTCGAGCTGTAGCGATTGTGCGTAATGTGGCGTCAAAAGGGATCTTGGGAGTGTTACCTAGTGGCGTTCCTTTGATTGGTACAAGTGTATTGACTGGAAAGCTCTCTGGATGAGCTGGCATGGTAGCAACAGTGTAAATGAGCCCAATATGATCCTCTGGTTTTTCACCTAGACCTAAAATGCCACCAGTACAAACGTTTAAGCCAGCATCTCTTACGTTTGCGATCGTTTGTAACCGCTCGTCGTAAGTGCGAGTTGTTATGACTGAAGGGTAATGTTCTCTAGAGGTATCGACATTGTGATTATAAGCTGTCAAACCAGCAGCTTTCAGCTCCTTAGCTTGTTCAAGATCAATCATTCCCAAAGTCACACAACATTCCATGCCCATTTCTCGAACACCACTGACCATCTCTTTAATGTTCTTAAGACCCGATTTTCTTCCTCGCATATCTCTCCAAGCTGCGCCCATACAAAATCTTGTACTTCCATTATCCTTAGCAACCTTGGCAGCTTCCAGTACGGAATCTACAGTGACCATTTTTGATGCCTTTAGGCCGGTGTCATAGCGGGAAGACTGGGCGCACTTGAATAGTTATAGAATAAGCAGATTTCATTATGAAGTAGGTCTAGGCTTACGTATGAACAGTCCTCACTACAGCCACCAGTTTTGATATTCATCAACGTACACATTTGGATTGCATCGGGTTTATGAAAGTTTCTATGAACAGACCCCTATTTGTGGTCAGAATGAATGAGATAGTACTTTAGAGAAATCCTGACAGCTGCGAAAGCTAATTTCATTAATGGTGTATTGTAGATATTGCTGATTTCATCCTTGCTCCAATCATATCTCAGGTTTTTTGATTGAATGGCTTTATCAAAAATTGAGGGTGGCGAGATATGAGAAAGTGGTGAAGAGGCTGATACACTGCCATATCTCCTAAGAGGGTTTGGGTTGCTCTTCTGGAGGATCCAGGATCGATAATTGTGAAAGAGAGTGTGATACTGTTGGTTGGAACGCATTGTTATACAATTCCTTTGTATGAGACAACGCGTTTTTTGAGAATATGATACACGTGTATCAAATGCGGGGTTGAGATTTTCTTGAGCGATCGACATAAAAACCGAAATTTTTCCCCCCACACGCACTCTTCGCAAACTTTTATTCCCATGACCAAACTATATGTGAACCTGAACTTCGGACTAAATCAGTGAACTAAAGATGAAGGAATTGAGTGCCGATGAACAACTATTAGTAGCTCTTTCTATGTAGCTATCATTCCTTTACGGTTCATGATATTGATCCTGACAAAAGTTTAGCCGCACTGATTTGACCGATATTATGCCCCCGAATGCCGAAAATTAGCCAAGTATGATTGGTCTTTTAGTACCGTAGTGAACAACTACATGTGTATTTCATTGGGATTAGTAACAGGCTTAGGCTTAAGTAATTACTCTCATACAAGGGTCCTGAATGTAAAAAGTCTGTTCTGACTTATGTGGATATTTACAGGGGGTATAACCTACTAAATTATCGTCGTCTCGCTAGAAGATCACCCCTCACCAGCAACTACACTGAGAACTTAGCATCTATTTTCGACCATCAATCACCACGGCATCATCAAGTTTCAGCATTTACTAAAGACCCTAGAATCGACTACGTGATCAATTTATTTGGTACTTAGAAAATGAGCTCACCAAATATACCATCGTGTTGTCGTGGCTACTCGAAAAGAACCGATGCAAACCAATGTCCTCAAATGATATTCTTATAAGTTGGGAACTATAAGAAGCTAATTAGTTTTTAGATACAGACATTGTTCCGAGCTGGCAAAAGCCGAAAATTCATCGCAGAATTTCTGAACCTGACTTATAAACAAGTTTCTAGTACTTCCGCAAGCGGAAAATATAGTCCCAAGAAAATTTCCAGCCGTCCCCTAAAACTTTGTCAGAGTCGCGCCGATGAGTTGGAAGCTTTTGTTCGTCTAACAAAAGGAAATCGTCAGATGTCGTACGCCGACCTTGCACTTAAGTTTGCGCATTGGGGAGTGGGCTCATACGCTGTTAAGAGCGCACTCGAGAGTAGAGGCTACTATCAACTTCTATCTCGAGCCAAGCCCCCACTCAATGATGAAAACAAGAGAAAACGGCCAGAATGGGTTACAAGTCATCTTGAGTTAGTAATATCTTATTCATCAGTTAGTTATGTTAACCTTAGCTATCAATTTTATGTAACCTGGCAATGAGCTTAAGGAAACCTGCCTTGTCGACAAAACGAAGAAAAGAACAGCCTGCATGTTTTGGGGGTTCTTCACAGGGCGGCAGAAAGGGCCTTGTCTTTTCTAAGAAAAAGACTGAAAGTCAATAACTGCACCGAAGTACTGCGAGCATGTCGTCCCCCTTGTCACCGATTGCATTGAGGCCAATCCTTCATCGCAGTTCATGCATGATAATTCCCCACCGCACAAGGCATTACACCAGAGAAGTCCTGGGAGCCAACAACATTAACCCCATCATCTGGCCAGCGTTCTCCCCAGACCTCAACCCCATCGAGGCCGTATGGAGCGAGATGAAAGATTTTATGCTATCCAGATTTCGAAGATGGGTGTGAGCGCACGCGCTAATATTAGCACTATTGGTACTAAGCGATGTAAAATTACTAGATCTAGGTTAGCTTCTTTGTAGACCTTAATGCCAAGCTTTTTACATTCAAATCGTCGAAAATCGTTTCCAAATTAAGACTAGCCAATTATTGACTTGTAGTTATTTGTATGGCGAGATCCCTGTCGCAAATATAGTTTTACATTCAAGACCCTTGTATGAGAGAGTATAGGACCCCCAACGCACAGACATCCAGCTAAATATATAACCCCTGCTCGTGCGCATCGGTACCTAACACTAAGCCTTGTTAGCTGTAGCTCAGATTATGAGGTCTTTTTAAGAGTGGTTAAGTTAAATTAACTAAGCTTCCTACCAGACAATATAAGACTACTCAGAGACTCGCTAAATTTAATTGAATCTATGAGCTTTTCTTGGGGTAGATATGTTATGGGCTGTGCCATGCATTAATTAATGGCCAAGTCAATGACTAGCCGGTTATTGTTAGTTAAGGAAGCAGGTCTCAAGAACGTTGATCTATCCCAGGATATGCCTAAATAGGGGTAAATTGGAACGTCTCTATGTAAATGTATATTTACAAATATATCACATCCCCCATTCTCGTCTAGCCTCAGGAGAACTAAACAGTATTTCGTGACATGTGTTCGTCGTGCTCTATTCTGATCGCTTATAGTCCTTCACAAGATGCTTATGAGCATTTTTAATTTGGGGCTCTTTTCTTTCGAATATTTGACTCTTGTAGTTGCGGTTTATTGATGCCTCAACATCAGACCTCCTAGGGAATGAAATGCTTACACTGCTCAACCTCAAGGATTGGAATCGTTAAAGCTGTTCTGTGTCTCATTTTTATGCTAGGTAGATAGATTATTGGACTGATGACTGCCTCCCTTTTGACAAAATTAACACTTGAGCTAGAAGTGTCATTGCTAAAGGAAGTACTTTAGGAAGAAAGAATAAAGCTCTTTTTTATTCTGTGTGCCCTAACATGTTGTTGCCTTTCCTTCAATTTATAATTTTTTTTGGCGTTTATTCTTTTCAAGGTTTGCCCTATAATAGTGTATTAAAGCTACTCATTCTGTGCCTAAAAGATTCCTAGGGCTCTCAAACAGCTGTTCATAAGTTTTTGGTTCAATCACACGTCGATACATATCTCAGGTTATGAACGACTTATATTTTGTAGGTTTTATATTTCAGACCTTATAGTGTGATGCGGTAAGCCAGGTTAACGAAAGTCCAGCTAATATCAAAGTTCCAAGGGCTTGTTTTCCACGCAAATTATCGCATTCTACTTTATATACGTTAAGCTGCATCGAAGTTTGAGTACGGGGCACCGATTCCGAGGGATCTTGCTTTGGTGTGGTACTTTGGAATTCTTTTTGTTCCACCAGTTCAGCAATCTTTTTTCCTGTTTCTAGCAAATCCTCTTTCCATTCAGTGGTATTTGCTATGTTATCGACTTCCACGTTTTGTACATTTCCAAAAAAGTCCATTACCAATCTCTCTCGCCCGTGACGTTCACCGCCTGGAAATAAATCCCATCGAACGCCTGGACGTGAGTGAATCTTCGATTCGTCGTAACTATCAAATAAGTCTTGGAGAGTTTTTTTGCTGCTGGGTTCCCGAACTTGAGTCTCAAGGAAATCCAAGTTGTAGTAAGTATAGCGATCAATAACCGCCACTCCAATATCATTATCTGCATGGTGCGAGTAAGAAGACTGGTCTATTTCAGATGAACCTGTAGCTATTATATTTGGAGAATAGAATTTGCTGTACATGGTATTTGCTTGACATGTATCAATCATGAAGAGTAGTTCGTGGTATCTAATGATTATGAGTAAAAATTTGAAGTTACCGCATATGCTTCGGATTAAAATCACCTTTTTTTCTCCCACATTTGTTCAAAAGCATCTGCCAGGTCAAATGCACTGATCTCTTCTGCGTCTTGAAACTTTAAAAATTCATTACCTCCATGCCCCGTCATGTACACTAGAATGTTGCTGCGGTCATCTGTTAACAACCTCTTGCTCCGAGGCATTTCTTCGCCCACCCTGTCAGTTAACAGGCGTATAAAATTCTCCACCGTCACCTCGTATCCTCTGAAATCAACTTCAATGTTATCACCATATAGGTCCACGGCTCGATCTGCATTGCTGTACACTGTACCTGGGAAAGCGTTGCGTGGATTACATGCCATGTCGTCCGGAAGCATAAGAATAATTTGCGAGTCAGGAATACCGAGCCGCTTCACAGTTCGGTAAATAGAAAGAACATTAGCAAGGTGGCGGTAATTGAACCAGAATCGCGACGTTGATACTAAAACAGCCCAATTGCTAGTATGCTCAGCAGAGCTAAGACTAGCAATCAGGATAGAGAGGATCACGCTTATTGACCAGGGCCAGCAAAGTGATTTCATAATTAAGGTAAATAGCGCCCAGGCAGTGATGGCAGTTGTAGTATATGTTGATAAGCCTGGCCAATCTCTTATCCTTATGACTAATACGCCAGCACAGACAATCGAAGAGGGTCTCAAAGAATGATTGCTGTTGTTCAACTTCAGAGATCAACTAGATTTTCCTGAGTTTAAGGTTAATGTGTAAGTAGGCCGAATATGGGTGAATTTGATGTTACAAGTGCGTCTTACGGCCATCCCATATTGGTTACATCAATCCGATTTGACAATGCAATTATTCGCTTGATAAGGCTCACACTATTTTGACTTGACAGAATCACCAGATAAACTAATTATATAACAGTGAAGTAGTTTGTTTGGTCAACAAAAAGGAGCCGCCATCCCACGGGAATCTCATCTATATCAGTCCTGAGAAAGCACAGAAGGAATTCCAAATGTAGAACTGATTGGACGACCTTCAAGCTCGATTAATCTTGCAATTGGACCATACAAAATACGATTTACACTGTGAGAAAGCACATCACAAAATTTCAAGGGAATTACAGGAAAACATATCCCCTTCAAACACATCATATCGTGCCATGGATGCATTCGTTTCGAGAAAACGCAGAAAGATCGTATCAGCCCCACCAGAATGTACATTGAGCAATAAAAATGGCTCTTCCGATGAAGAGCCTACAGATTATAAGCTCGCCATACTTGCCTCCGCATTCCCCCACCTTGAGCAGAGCACTCTTCTAGACGTTCTCCTAGCCCATAATGGCTCTGTTAATCAAGCATCATCTTCTCTGACATTCTCTGCGTCACGAAAGATGGTTTCAACGCCACTTGGATACCAGGGATCACTTTCCTCTTTTGTGATAGCAAATTCAACTTCTCCGAAGCCTACAAAGCAACTTTGTCAAAAAGGAAAGACTTTGCATCTCTACTCTCCTGAGGATATTGAAGTTCATACGCCTTGCACCATCATACACAACTTTCTTCCCGCTCAAGAGGCTAATGATTTACTTACAGAGCTATTGGAAGAGGCCAAAAGTTTTGAAAAGACTACTTTTAAGATGTTTGATAATATAGTGCAAAGCCCCCATACTTCTTGCTTTTACGTAGAAAGTTCAAAAGAGGTGATTCAGCAAAAGATAGAATATTTCTATCAAGGGGAGGCACTGTCTGTGTGTGCTTGGTAAATTCCCCGCCCTAAAATATAACGCTGACGTCCGTAGGACGTCCGTCAACTTACTCCTCACATGATCCACGTTTCACCTATAGTAGCTACAGCAGTCAACGCCGAAATAAAACGCCGCATTAGAGTTCATAACAATGGGCGCAAGCTCCGTTATCAATCTCCACACCCCTGGAAGCCTAATGCAGCTGTTGTGAATTGCTATAATGGGCCATCAGAAAATGTTGGTTACCACAGTGATCAACTTACTTACCTTGGGCCCCGCGCCATTATTGGTTCTCTCTCATTGGGCGTTGCACGTGAATTCAGGGTCAGGAAAATATTTCCCCAAGAATCTGGCCCTACATCTAAAATAAAATTGAATTTAGACGATGAAGGGCAAATAGCTATTCACCTTCCTCACAATTCGCTCCTAGTCATGCATGCAGGAATGCAAGAGGAGTGGAAACACTGTATTTCTCCTGTAACTGCTATCGATCTACACCCCATATCTGGTAGTAAACGAATCAATATCACATACCGAGACTACAAATTAAACTTTCATCCAAGATTTACTCCAAAATGCTATTGTAATATTCCTACAGTGCTGAGAGTTGTACAACGAAAAGCGGATAACAGGGGACAATATTTTTGGGCGTGTCACGCCGGAAGAGTTCCTGGTAAAAATGAATGTGGCTTTTTCGAGTGGGCTAAATTTGATGATGACGGAGAGCCTTTATGGAAGAGCGATTTAATCTCAATAGAAAATTCGGGAGAAAATGGCCTAGAACAAAGGCACTGATTTTGAGAGTTGGCCTTATTGGAATCAGAGGGTCACAATTAAAATACCTCAATTCTGAAAAATCATCTCCTGAATTGAAGTCGATTGTTTACGTTGACACCTCTCTGTCATTTAAGCGACGATTTTGAGGGTCAAGCGGTTTATGATTGTGAACGAGGCTTTCCTGGTTTACACTCTCATCCGGGCTCTGAAGATAGCAGACATCTCACCTACAGTCTTTCCTTTCTCTAGCCGTAATTAGAAAGAAAAGAGGGACTTTTAGAATAGTCACATCGAAGCGGTGGTACCCACTCTTTTTACAGGTCAGAATCTTTATAGTACAATCTTTTCTACATTCCGAATTGATGTCGGTTATCGCATAACTGGCAGCTTTTGCATGAGTCTAGAGGGCTTCATACAAAATTTAAACGAGACATGGGAGCCAGATGGAGGAGGTGAAATAATTGAGGTGCTGGCAGATGCCATGAGGTCAAATGTTGTGTGTAAAATTAATTAGAAATAATGATGATAGGTTGAATTATCATAGACCGACTTCAATGACATAGCAGTAAAATTTGATTGAGCTCAAGTGATCAATAGTTTAATTCGTAAAAATGTCTAATTGAATGGAATGAAAGGGGGCTGTTGTTTGGGTTGATTACACTATCACAAGTGCATGTACATCTACTGCTATGGAAACTAGTGATTAAAGTTGTTAGTTAGGTGATATACTGGTAACTTGAGGGAACATCTGAGAATCAAAGGTTACTGAAGTGCGTTCCTACGTTAGACATTAACAGCTGGGGGTAGAAAAAGTCACAAGGCACCTGACTTGGGGTGATTTCTTCAGGTGACGTTCGGGTGTTAGTGCCCCTCATTTCTTGTTGAGTCACTACTTCATGTATCATACCAGAGACGTTTTTTGTCAGCCTTCGAGCTATATATACAAGAATAAACTTAGAAGGTAACATAAGTTCATCGCTTGATCCACCTGACGAATTGGGCACTATAGATCGGTGAAACTTGTAATAGCTGGTGAGCTGGTGATGTTCCTGTTGCCTATGCAGTCCATAAGCGCTCCTTGCCTTAGGAGTTGGCTTCAATGCGTTACAGGGATTGTTATCGCCGATCACTTGGCATTGTGCACTGCAATAGATAACCTTCGGGAAATACATGAGGAATGAATGAATACCAAAAATCGAACAAACCGAAATAACAAACAGTGTTTGTTACCCCGTTTCAAACTGGATTTGTTCACGCGTTTGTTACCCGAACAAATCTATTAATGTCTCAAAATCGTCTAAACAGATTTGTTATTTGTTACGCGTTTGTTCCTCGTACACTAGAACCCCAAACAATAAACCCCCTTAACCCCTCTATCTATATCCCATTATTAGTATATTATACTCGGTAACTATAGAGTATTTACAATATACAAGGTAGATACAACAGAGACCATATAACGGCTCCTTTTACGCTTTACATCCTTGAACGCTTTACATAGAATTGACTACGTCCCCACCACAAATAAAAATATGCCAGATCCATAGGGAAAGCACTTTTTAAGAATTGAGCTAGACCGTTTGCTCGGGGGATTGGAAGATGTGCTCCCGCGTGGTCGGGCAGGTTGAGTGGGAAGAGGTCGTGCGCCTCTTCAACGAGGGTGAAAGGCAGGAGGCCCAAAGAAATCTTGACCAGCTGCGCGGCAAATACAACAGGCTGCGAAACGTCAAGTATTC
>JAATOF010005128.1:0-17832 GCA_013170925.1 Podosphaera leucotricha
CCAAGAAGACCCACTCACATTCTTTCTACGGCAAGTTTTTCCCATACAAAATGTGTTTGTGCTTTTGATGATCAAGCTAGTTCTGGTTTAGTGAAACCTTGTTTCATTCAATAAGACGCTAATATACCCTGTTGATCCATATTTTTCTGACCCACTGACGTTCTTTACCCCTAGGGTACAGTACCTCGGCTCTTTGAAAATCAATCAAGCGGGGTCTTCGCATAAATTGTGGCAAATGAACGCAGATCAGACTATTTTGGATAATTAATCGTTTAATATTATTAGTCTGGGGCACAAGTACATGTGCCTAGGTCACGGTACTTATTTATTCCTTCATAACTTACATAGGTAATACCGGAAATAAAATCATGTGACTTCAGAAAGATTTTGCTTCCTTACGGTCGATTCTTCGTAGTCATTTATCCCTACTAGTGATTATAAATGGCCTATATCCGTATCTGTTAAAAACTCTACCTACCACTGATAATTAATGCGGGATCTCAACAGAACGCTGGCTGAGCCTTTGAGAATGGTGGATCTTAAGTAAAAGAGATAATTTACTGATAGCTAACAAAGCTAATTAGTAAAACTGGAAGCAATCGTAATTATCAATCATTTGTATCATACCTAACTAATTACCCTTATTAAAATATTTTGACATTCCGCATTCCTGCTATAACAGCCCAGAAGCTAGCCTTAAAATCCATATACACAGTCATAATTCTCTAACGCCCCAGTTAGCTTATGCGATCTTTCTTTGAAATAAAACAATTCCTCTCCCTCTTTAGTGTAGTCTTTCCTTCATGTAAACTATAGCCGCGTATCCTGCGCAGCATGTTGTCGTCATTCTGTGGCCACACCAAGGACACTCCACGCTGGTGGTCATGATGCCGCTAACTCCTAGATTTTTTTCCGTAACAACATTACTGGGTCCTGCCATACATGCATATACTTTACTAGGTAAATCGTGAAAGTATTTGCAAGAACAACATACTACGAACATCTTTGCGAAAGGATCAACAGTTTTTTGCGCCAGATATTTGTTGCGAAGAGATCCAGGTGATCCAGGAGAAGAGCCCGAAGGACTAATATTTTTCCGCGCCCTTTGTAAATAATCTGACGGCTCTGATAAATTGAGCGGTCTGCACGATTCTTTCGATCGAGGGGGCTTTCTAATCAATCCACGGCCATTTCGTTCATTCCCATTCGAAGGCCATGCAACGGCTCGTTGGAGATGGTTTGGAAGAAAACGTGAACCTAAAATATGATTCCGATGTTGGCTCTCTTGACGTCGGTCTTCAGAAGTACTCGATGATTCAAGTCCACTTAGCCCAGCTATTGTTTTCAGCTGTTCAGAAGTGGCACTGTTTGGAGTACTTAGACGGTCTTTATCCTCCAAATGAAGTTCAGTTGAATACACACTACAACTTAAGATTTTATCTTCTGCTGATAAGTTTGAGCGGGGTGTGCGTGTCATTTCAGGTGAATATCTTTCTGGGCTTTTATCTTTTGTGGAATGCGGTCGTGACACAAATGGGGTTGTGATATTTGAAAGCTCTTCATAAGTTGAGTCTTCCTCGCTAGAAGTTGCAGTCGATCTTGAAGGTGACATACAATCATCAGGATCTATACAGTGGGGGGAATTTATGCTTCTGGAATAAGGCCGCTGCTCAACAAAATCTTCTGTCAACAACGTAGAAATAGCCTCGCCCAAGACGCGCTCAGGTTTACGAAGACTATTTTCGTGGCTATTAATAGTGTTTTCGGGTGTAGATCTTCCCGGAGATTCATTCTCGCGCCAGACAGACTTAGGCTTTCTGCTCGGTTCCAAATGATCACTATGTTCGGTAAAGGATCTAAGCGCTTTTATATCCTGTATTAAGGTATGGAATCCTCTCGATCCAGTTGCTGACCCTCTTTCATTCGGCGACTCTTGGGATTTTTGAGCCATTTCGAAATCGATCGGTGAGTCAAGCTCATCCTTGACAAAATCGTGGATATGTATACTCTGTCTGCGAAGTTGGTGAGATAAGTTTAATCTCTGCCCAGATTTATTTAACGACAATGGTTGAACATTCAAGTCATCTGTCTTTTGATAGCTGGAATTTCGACTATTTTCATATTCGCTAGCGTGTACTTTTTTGTCCGACTTATCTTCGAAATAATGTGTAGTGGAGTGATACGCTTGGCCTAAACTTGTTCTCGCAGGAAAATCTTCAGCATGAACAGGGGCCTCGTACGAATTGCATTCAATTTTCGTTCTTTGGGAAGTAAACTGATCGATATACCTCGGATATCTTGCCGGTAGTCCTTCAATATATGGCGGCCTTTTTTGATGCGCGGAAGACGAATCATCATTTTTTGCACTGCCATCATCTAAGGATTGAGGCAAGGCAAATTTATTTTCCTGGAGGTTTCCTACCCTTATCTTCTTTATAGCATCTTGGACACTAGCTTCCTCGACTTTTCGTAGCTTTAGACCTCCAATAAAATTTCTTTCTTGATTTAAATTGGAGTGGAGCACTGGGGATATATTGAGTGGGGATGAGGGGAGTAGACTACCTTTGGCATCAATATTATCAAATTCTCTTCCGCTGTCTACTGCTCTTGCTTGGGGCTGATGATGGCGAAGAAGTGGATCCAAGTTGGACCTAAAACTTGCAAGCTTTTTGTGATCTTTAGGTGGCTGCTTGCTTAATTTTTTCGGTCGCAATAAATGCTTTTCACGCTCTGTGCTGTTCTTCTTTTCACTAATTTTACGTTGTTCTCTTTCTCTCTGTTTGATCGGCTGCAGCACAGGTCTTCCTTTAGAGCCAAATTTCAACCTTTCACGCTCTTCTCTCTCACGTCGCTCCTTTTCTCTGCGCTTCTTCGCCCGCTTTTCTTTGCTCTTTTTTCCACTTAGGTCATCCCATCCAGGTGAGCGACATATTGAAGAGGCCTCAGAATCATGGTCGGAGAGGAAATCAATTTCTCTGGCCTTGTCACCAATTTGGGATAATGCACGATATTCGGTATCTTCGATTGAGAGGTTTGAACTTGTCATATTCCCAATTATTTCTGGGCTCGGTTTAGCCTGGCTTTGTGATAATGAGACATTGCGATCATTAGTACAGTTTAGATCCTTTGAATTGGGTTTTAGAGCGCGAGGAACTCGAGTTTTAGATGGCGAGATCGGTGAGTATGGTTTCAAGAAAACATTGAACTGTAAGCAAGAATTTGACGTCAGCTGAAATGCAAAATAGCCGTGAGTTGAAGTGAGCATTTGCTTGACGTTTTGCTAATGTTGATCTTACCCTATCTCCTTTGCTAGTAGGTATTTGTGCCTCTTCCATTTCAGGCAGAATTTCATGAGAATTCCACCTCTCCATGGCCGGTGAGCGGCCCTGCATATTTTTTGGAGATAAAGTAAAGGAATTAGTAAAAGTAAGTAAGAGAAGGGAAGAATGGAAGCTTTTTAAAACAGTATAGTTTTTCAAATGATCAAGAACCTTGTTGATGTAGGACAACTGTTAGCTAAAAGAGCCATCTACCTAAGTCTCGGGGCACACAATGGACTTGACAACCAATTAAAGGGTATAGATAAAACATGTGCAAATTGTTAGAGATCTTGAGGGGAAGAATTGACCATAGGTGAAAGATGGGAGTTAGAGGGGGAGGAGAGAATGCCTTAAAGAGGGGGCGGGGGGATGACCGGATGTAGGAGGAGCAAGTATGGAATGTTTCCAATTATATTCCTAATTATATTCACAATCATATTTATATCCTTTGTTGTAGGAATCCTATTTTGTTGTATAATCAACGATCCAAACATATATCTATCTGACTCAGAAACAATAAGAGCAACGAATGATATCATTGATTAAAGCTAAAAGTATGTCCTAATTAGATATCTACTAGAAATGCTCATATCCAGAATTGATCACCGGATACCCGTCTGTATTAGGCTCGTAACGAGTAACTGAATAATTAAACTGAAGTAAAAGCGTGAAAAACATCCCAATGTCCAGTAGACCTTGATCTTTAATTGTCTAGACTCTCTCTAATTATCTAATTAGTGCAGGGAGCGGGCCGGATGCTAGAGAGCCGACCGAATTAACGAATATGAAATTGACGATATGGCTCATCGGAGAGGAAGAGAGAAGGGAAATCTTGATCTTGATGATTTAAAAGTCACACGAAATCGTATTCGAGACATCCGATAACCTGATTTTTGATGTTTGAGAAGTTACAGACACGTAAAGTGAACGACAAAATCCTTCGATTTTTTTCCACAAAAATGCTCCGAATAAAATCTCACGACGCATATTTACTAGATAGACTAAGAGATTGTGTATTACTAACAAATTACTTGATAAGGAATGGCTAAATCATCATCAGTTAGTACTTTGTATTCACTAATCGCACTACCATACTGCTAGGGCTATGAATAATTCAGCTTTGTCTAATCCTACAGTGAAATGATCAACAAAAGCACCAACGTATTTTGTATTGGAAAAATATTGCGTGAGAAAATTACTATAACTGTGAAAGAACTATCTAAAATCTGGTATGTCCCCCATTGGCATCTAGAGCCGCCTATCATCATGATGGTATGCTCCCGATCAGTTCCAGAAGATCTTCTAGTGATACAATGTCCCAAGCCTCTTTCACAATCAGACGTAACCCGTCCTGTGATTGATGCTTCCCTACGCCCAAATAAAGATAGTGAAACTGAATGCAGTTTTTCATCCAGTCCCAGACGGCTACAATTGGGTTAAGATCTGGGGAAAATAGAGGCCATAAGATTGGCGTAATTTGTCATCGCCAAGCTCTTCCCCCAAGCTCATCTCATCCATCGTTGGGGCCGCTTTGTGCACAGGGGCATTATCCTGCATTACTGAAAGTCTCGGTTCTGTAATAGCCATATCGTGTATCAATTTCTGCTATGCTCTCTTGGTCAGAAAGTAAGGTAGGTAGATGATTTGCCCTCTGGCTTCTGTGGAATGAGCCGTGTTCTGTTTCTCTCTAGCACGGCTAACTTGGTGAGCGATGCGTTTATGTGAAAAGCCAGACTTGAAAAGAGCTTTCACTTAAGAGAATTAATAAAATAAAAATTTTGCGTTTATTCGACTTAAATCAATGTATTGATCTCGCGATAAACATTTTCCGTAAGGACGAGACGCCGGAACAGTAGTCTGTGGTCGGCCCATAGATGGATCTAGTTGATTATATGCTAAGATTATGAAAAGGTTTTACCGTGTAATATGCACTGGAATATTTAGAGCGTAGATACATAAACTGATAAGGTGATGATAATTACGATAATGATGGTGTCGACGATGATACTGATGAAAGCAAAAATAGTTGTAATAACTAGTGTCAGATTCGCATCAGTCCTCACAGAAATACATTTAACCACTCAAAAATTATCATTGAAAATACCCACTTACTCAAAAGGGTTAGAGGTACATATGTCTCTCTAATTGCATGTCACGATTGACCGAGGTAACTATGCATGCATGAACCATTTTCAAGGGGTCGGATAGTTCAGCGGGAAGTCATTCGGGCTGATCATCTAAGTAGAGTCTGGGTATAGCTTGAACACCCATCCCACTTGAGACAGATAGATCGTTGGTTCAAATCCGGCAGCCTTACTACCTTGTAATAGACGAACAAGTTTGATTCAGCCAGCATACTAGCATAGATCAAGATTTTCCTCGATTTTCCCTTGGTGGGGTGGGTACACACGGTTGAGGTCGGGGTGCAAGTCCCTATTTTAGCTAGGTAGTGGTACCAGTAAATGCTATCCGTTGTATGAGTATTCCGTAGCAATATGAACTTGTGCTAAATCTGTGAATTTTCTAGCTCTCATTGAGAGCTGGATAACGTCCTACATAATCTTAGGCTGAAACAGGATATAAAATTAAAAAAAAACAATCACCATAATCAAGAAGGTTAGTTTGACCCGTTTGACCCCGTAACTACACGTACACAAATGTCCGAACAGAATCATAAAACTTATTGATTGAAGTTAAAGTCACAAGCAGCGCTTTTAAAGCCCTGCCTACGCCATGCGAGCTCAGTGCCGCAATATTACGAGAGCGCCATGGTCTTATAGGTATGTCACGCACCGCTGCGTTTCCAGTGTCGAATCCTCGAGGATACTAGAAGTAAAATCCGACTCAACCCATGAATATCCCAAACCTAAGCTTCATACAGTTCCCACAACTCTATACGATCACCGGGAACTGGGAGTGCAGCAAGAGCTTTTTATCAATTCTAAATACAGTCCTGGGTCTCCTATATTCCTGCCGAACGGAACCAAGATCTTCAACAAATTGCTCAACTTTCTGCGAGCGCAATATGAGCAGTTTGGCTTCGAAGAAGTTATCACTCCGAACATCTACAAGAAGTCACTATGGGAAAAATCTGGGCACTGGGAAAATTATGCCGATGATATGTATACGGTGACTGGTCGTGGCGCATCGGGTACACAGCAGAATGAACAGAAAGGGCAGAATGAAGACTATGGACTGAAGCCCATGAACTGTCCTGGCCACTGCTTAATCTTCGCCTCGAAATCACGCAGCTATCGGGACCTTCCCCTCAGATATGCGGACTTTAGCGCATTGCACCGAAATGAGATCGCAGGTGCACTCAGTGGACTATCGAGAGTACGACGATTTCACCAGGACGATGGCCATATTTTCTGTCGCCCTGCTCAGATCAAAGAAGAAATCTACACGACATTAGAATTTGTGAAGCTGGCGTACCGTGTCCTTGGGCTCGGCCCCTATCAATTGGTACTATCTACGCGTCCACACGATAACTTCATTGGCTCTATCGAAGAATGGAATAATGCCGAATCAGCTTTAATCGAAACATTGAGTTCCAGTGGCTTAAAATGGACGTTAAATGAAGGAGATGGCGCGTTTTACGGTCCAAAAATCGATATCATACTGACAGATGCTAATGGCAAGCAACACCAAACGGCCACAATTCAACTTGATTTTCAGCTGCCCAAAAGATTTGAGTTGAAGTACCAGGCTCCAGCTCCAGAAATAGAACAGAAGGGCTTACCCTGTACCAAGGCCGATCTGGTCAAGGTCGAGGGGCCTGTAACTCCAGTTCTTATTCATCGAGCGATATTAGGATCCGTCGAAAGAATCATGGCACTGCTCATAGAGCAGTACAACGGCCACTGGCCGTTTTGGTTGAATCCACGTCAGGTAATCATCATCACTGTAAATGACTCACCCGAAGTCCTCGAATATGCGTCGCAGACGAAACGAATCCTGCAGGGGATGGGTAAGTTGGACTCGGTACACGCGAAGAGACGAGCCGAGAGGGGCATTGAAAATGATTTAGCTACTATATCGGTGTGCATATCTGATAGGCCAGTTGCTGTCGGAAATAAGATAGCCATCGCCAAGAGCCAAAGATATGGTATAATTTTGACCGTCGGGCCCAAAGAAGTCCAATCTCAAACCGTCTCTGCGGATTTCTCGGGCATTCCCATTCGAAACCCGTATACCAACCAAATTTTACGAGCAGTTGTCGCGAAGCCACTGACTTCTGTCTCTGACCAAAATATTGACTTTGATGTCTGTGAGACTGTGCCATTTGATTCACAAAAACGCACCACGCTCTCTGCCCCTGATTTGAGATCTGCTTTGCTAGAACTTCAGAGGGCATATGCTTAGACTGTAATGACAATAAACTCATAGTAACTGTACTCTAAGCTTACAAAAAAATAATTTCTCTAAAAATCAATTTTTGTATTCGCTCTCTTCTACAGCTACGTGTACAGAGTTACTAGATGTGCTACATTCGCTGACTTGACAAATAGCCTTTGTGATCTCTACTACCTGCACCAAACACTGGTATCATATCTTCATCTGTCTCGCTATCAAAATTGTCCTCTGCCTCACCCGTATCAGTGACATCATCAACCTTAATACTACCATCGCCATCACCATTGCCAAAATTACCTCTACATTCATCATTCAATTCTTGAGGCCGCATTATGTAAGGTCTGTGTCTTAATTTTTATTTTTTCTTCACCTGTTGCCCCTTGATCTCGACTTTTCTACTCGCTGCTGAAATGCACTTATTCCAATTTGTTAAGGAGGTTGTTTGTTTTTATGTTTATTTTCCCTTCGTTCTTTTCGTTGTCTTTCGTCGTAGGTGGTTAACGGAGGCGAATCTTTCAATTTGGGGGGGGGGAAGAAGCTCAGCTCGAAGTTGATAAGGACGTGACTCAATCTTAGCTCTGTAGACTCCTAGATGAAAGCTGGAGATTCGTAGGGGACACCACGTACAGGTGTTGATTATTATTATTTTGATTTAATTTAATTTATCCCGATCAGCCACCCTATGGGTCCATGCAGGTGACTAAACCTTTAATATTTACACAGGAGGAAACTGATTAGGTAAAAACCCCCTAATCCTGCCTGTCTAGTATCTATTGAGTTTTGGGTTTACCCTCAGGAAGTGCAATTTTCACTGTTCAGCCAGTGTGGATTTCGTCCTATCCCTTTCCAGATCGCTTCATCATTTCATTTACTGCCGCCTCGACTTCGTTTGAAAGTCGGAACTGTTCTATTCAACAGTGGGTCAATATCCACTGTGTGATTCTAGCCATGTCTTCTGAGCTATTCATCATTGCTTCAAATGATATGTTTTTGGCTAGTCGAAGAACTTCTCCTCTTCCTCTCGCCCACTTAGGGCACGCCATAACCATGTGCTTGGCGTTTTGGGTCTCACTGTACGCGTTGAATTGATTACAGACGTAGCAAATTACATTATTCACCAGAGATCAACATCGTCTGAGATGGTCCCAACTACAGGTAAAGTAATTAAGCGCAACAAAAACCACTCGTCTCTGAAAGGGAAGCCGGTGAGAGTATAGGGAGCAGTAGCAGAACAATTTGGGGGTGCATGTCATACTTTTATAGCAGTGGGATGAGTCGTGTGATGGGTAAGATCCCTATGTATAAAATTCAAAAGATCCCACTGAACAGTGTTACGATTCTCTTCGGTCTACGCCAGAGAAAGGGACGAGACGCGAGTTCACCCATTAGTGTACTCCTGGAGAAAAGGACTGCATCATGTTTGCATTGATCGATACCCGGCCCGCTCTAGCATTTGCGCTTGAAAGACCGAGCCAATCTTTAAAGGATCCGACCGATCATCATATGGCTGCGCCAAAGCGGCTGCTCAAGTGCGTGAGATCGAGGAGTAACCAAGGTTAAATTTGTCCCAAGCGTAAATTCAGCACTAGTAGTTTGCTCTGACACTGATTAGGTCGGTGATACAATGAATAGTCGATGGATGGTATAGCACGTTTTCAAAATCAGCGACTCACTCGACCGTGAAACACGTTATTTGAACATTTTGAGCTAAATCAAATAAATTGGAAAAACTATACTCCTGGCATCCCCAATGGTAAATTTGGCTCGCGTCCAAAAATGAGGAATTTGCTGTGCATTAAGTCAAGGGGCACCATGCGGAAGAAAGATGGCAGCGAAATTATAAATCTGTACTGCAACTGCTTAAAAATGTTATAAATACATTGTGTTTTATTTTAATTGAATGCATACTTCTGCCTAATAAACAAATGTTTGAGAGGATTAGGGTGTCGCTCTAATGAATCTTAGGATTAGCTATGGCTTTGAATAAAATAAACCCATGTTCCATGTCTCTTATCATAGTGGCATATTCCTAAAGCTTAATTCTCAAGTCTGTAGTTATGGTATTAGCACTCTGAAGTTGGTCAATCTCTGATTGTCGCGAAAGCCCAAGGTTGTCAGGAATCGGACTCAGAGAAACTAAAAGTCTGACTGCTATTCATGGTTGATGTGAGTAAATCCCCATAGAGATTGGAGCACAATTTGAAATACTTTCTTCCAGAAGAAGAAAATTTAGGTATCATTCAGTTTTGTTGATTTTTCCATGAAAATTTAAATAGATTCTCAAAGCGATTTTCAACTAGTAGAGCTTTAATAGCTTGCAAAACACTAGGCAATCGATGGTTAAATTTTTGACATGAAATAGAAGAAAGTGGCTGGTCAGTATGGAATACCATTTGTCAGTAATTGAAACTGATCATATACGCCAGTTGAGTAGCTTCTATAGCTTGCTTTGATTAGTCCCTTCATAAATTCAGCTGCTTCTCTTTCAGTCTTTTCCAAGACAAATCTTTCCCTGAAATTTTTAATAGTCTCTGGTTTGAAACAGGGCAGACCAGAGTCCATCATTAGCAGTACAATTCGAGACAGCTGTTCGGTATACTGTCGAGAAACTAAGAAGGCTTTGATGCAGAGTTCTTCAAACCATTTAAAAGCTTGATGATCAGTATTTCCACCCATTACTGCCATCATCTCTGTTGTGAGCTTGAAAGGGGCCCTTTCGAATTTAACTCCACCAGGAGCAATATCGAAGCAAAATCCAAAGTCGATATGTAAAATGTGGCCGGTATCATCAATCATGATATTTCCATTATGACGATCTTTGAATTGTAGCAAGAAAGAAATGATTGAGTAAGCAGCCATACTCTTGACGAAGTTACTTCGTGCCTGCTGAAACTGCAGAGAATCTTCATCACCATATTTTGAAACAAAATAATCATACAAACCATTGACAGCTTCCCTTCCGAGCATATCTCGAGAGATAGAATTAGGTAGGACATCAATAACACCACAGCCAGGGGCTGTTGCGGTAACCCTGTAAGGAAAGACATAAACGTCAAGTCCGATACTATTGAAAATTCCACGGAAAGCTGAAATCATCTGTAAGGCTAGAACGTCTTGCCGACAGTCATCTCCAACTTTAAAAATGGCTGATTGCCAGGTTTCGATCGAGTTTCCTCGGGAAATTTGGTCGATATTATCCATATCCTCTTCTACTTTATCTTCATCAAAGGTGATTTCTTTTTTTATTCGGAAAGTTGCCATATAGGGTGCTTTAGCATGACTCTGGAGCGGTTTTCCCGAGGTCCTATCGATACCAATCACTACTCCATCAGGATTGCTTGGTAAGTAGACTCCAATATCAACTTTAATCTTTCGAAGTTCTTCTTCTATTTTCTGCTTTTTCTCGGGCTTCGGTCGTTTGATATATGGTTTGAGTTTTCCTGAAATACTTGTTACTTGGTCAAAAAAAGCGAATTCTCTTTGGTAAAAATCTTTATCTCCATCTGAGAACTCAGCTATCATTCGATTCATGACCTTATCCAGCTTCGGTTTAACAGGATCAGGCTAAAAAATATTAATTATCACAATTGAACACAACTTCTAATATACTCACTACTAGAGATTCTTCATCTTTATAAGCATTTGCTTTCATGTTCCAAATTATTTGGTGCGCAAAAAATTGGGATAGTTTGGCGGTTTCAACGATGTATTTTTCGACGTAGCCTAGCTCATCGTACCGTAAAGTCTGCACAATTTGAGGCACATAAAAAAAGGTGACATCAACGGGATGGCTTTCTAGTGCTCGCATCGCATACTGTAAAACATATGGATCATTCCGATATGCCGGTGAGAAATAGGAGATTGCACTAATAGGATTTACAGGAGCCCAGTACATAAGGTACTGTATCCAATTAGCAAGTTGAAAAATTGCATTACTAACTTACCTTGAGTTGGGTTGATACATCATCAGGTAGACTATCACCGAGAAGACAGTGAATTGCGGCAGGGTCTGAAATAGATCTCTGTGGAAAATTGAGCAATAACCATCTAACTTCACGATTCAGTTTTGCTGATGGAAATCTTGCAAGCATTTGAATCGCTAAAGCTGAACTCTCATTCCAAGCAGTTTTTACTAGACCTAGAAGGACTGTCTTCAGATAAATTAGTCATGTAAATTAAAAACTATTACTAGACATACCTCTGTGTATCCTTTTGTTAAATGAGCGGTGGTATTGGGAACTTGAGGTTCATTCACGGGATGAAGCCATACTCCAATCCTTGTTTTTTCGCTTTCTATCAAGAAATTCAATAGGGATTCTTTAAGTTTAATTGATTTTAATTTCGATGCTGATATGCTGTCATTCCTTAGCTCTACAGTACGTAATGTTGTGCAAATATCAGTAAGAAGACGACTTTCAGCCTTTAAATGAAGTCTATTACCGCCAAAAGACCAGCAAGGTGGAAAATGAAACCATGTTAAAGCTGCTGAAAGCAAGCGATCTTTAAGCACAGACTTGGTACGGGGATCAATTCTAATACAAAATTTTAATATTTTTAAGCCAAGTAGAATTATCTGAAATCTGATCTCTCTCGCGAGAGGGTGAGCTGTAGCGTGTTTCATCTCATCAAGTGTTATTTCTAAAATTCGAAGAAATGTTCTTTCTGTATTTGGACTTCCGAGTCGAGTGGCATTAAAATGGCTTCCAAAAAACTGTATCAGCTTCATATGTGGTGCAAGTAGATTATTAGCTATTTGTGCTTTCCTTGACAGTTCTGTTCGATCACTTGGTGCAAACTCTTTCTTTACAAAAAATGGGTCAAGGCGAAGGAACTTAGAATTAAATAGACCTAAGCGTCTGTGAATGGTTTCTTCCCAATGTTGTGTTATTTCCATCAGTAGACGAGGCTCCATTCTAGGATTTTCGTTCATTACACCAAGCCATAGAGAAATTCCAAGCTTAATTGATGTCTTTGTGAAAAGGTTGAATGGAATGCTAACAAGATGGTGGACAATTACGCATTGATCGTTTTCGGCCCTATAAAGCAAGGCGGCAGCTCTCCTTAGCACATTGCGTATGTCCCCGAAACAAATATATTGATGTTTTCGAATCCGAGCTTCTAGAGCTATTAGAGTAGTGGCAGCAGCTTCAAGTTCTTGCACTCTATTCGAATTGGCCGAGTTTGGGCGTTGGTTTATAGGCATATGTTCTAGCCAATTTGTACCATGACCCGGTAGTGAATCTGGGTATCGATATTCCTGTCGAGTTGTGTACTGGGCTATAAAATCCGATGCCGTATTGATATTACAGTCTCCATGGCGATCTATTGCTTCGAGTCTTTGGTCAGTAGTAGGGATAAGCGATCCCATCTCGATTGCGAATGACCTCCCAAGAGAAATATGCCCATACGCTCCATCATCATCGTACTCAGACAAGTATGTTTGTAGCAGACCTTTAACATTCAGCGGTGCAATATTAATTACACTCATAACCCATATTTTCGCCTTCGTATATAATTTATTGAGGGTGTGTCGACGCAATTCAAAATCATCAGAGAGTTCAACAGTGACATTGCCACGTGCCAGGGTAAAAGAAGATTTCCATTCGTACTCATCTGTCTCAGCTTGTAGGCAGCTAGTCCACATTAAAGTCAAGAGCTCCAAGAGCGCAAAGAGAGAATACTTCTGGCATAATGCTGATGGAACTTCACCGATAATCCTATCTGCGCAAGTCACAGCCGCTTGCTGTACTCGATCGATTCGATAACAACATCCACTGAATATTAAGGCTAGCTGTTTTGATACACAAGAAGCAGAGAATATTTGGTTAGTTCCTGATAAAGCCTTTTCTAGATATATGTCCATTACAACATTTGTTATAGCCTCCATAGTAAAACTCATATCTCCTTTCCGCATGCTCGGCTCTAGGAAATAAGTAAGGGCTTTTGTGCAGTCTCCAGCTCTTGCTCGCAAAGTCTCCAACAAATATACTGCATGTAAGAAAACAACTTTTCGATAACTCAAGCCTCGAATTTCAGAAGATCTAGCGGGTAGGAGTGCACTCAATCGCTGCTTTTGTTTTGTTTCATACTCAGGGCTGCTTCCGCGACGAAGGACAGTATTCAACTCAATGTCACTTTCGACTTGCTCACCTCGTTGCTCGGCTACAAGGGGCTTTGAGTGGATGGCCATGATTCGTAACTCTCTCAAATATTTTTTACCCCAATTAGTGTTGATGGCAAAGCCATGAACGACAATATTAAACCATGAATCTCGGATTAGGGATAATAAGTCTTCATCAAGACTTTTTTCCGATGCCAGGTTGTTATCTGACATTAAAATGGCGAGTGGTTGAAGCAGTTGTGCAATTTCTCGAGCTGCAAATTCGACATCTGCTTCACGAGAGTTTTCAACTTTATGAATATCTCCTTTACTAATTATTTCTTCTAATAAATGTCTGAAGTAAATCTCAAATAGCGGTGAATCCTTACGAAGACTTGATGAGAGATGGTTTCTTCCCTTGAGAACCTAGTAGTTGTTTCAACTTCAGTGATCTAAAGTAATAAATTACTTCAACTTACTGCTAACAATAATTCTTCATCATTACGCATTATTCCATCTGTGGTAAGTCTAGCGTATAGTTTAAGCAAGGACCGGAGCTCGAGTGGGCCACCTCGTAAAGCCAATCCTGAGGTTTCAGTTATAATTCGAGCGTCGATTGCCTTGCTAACTATGTGAATCTTCTGCAGAAGCATTGACTGAGCTAAGGCTGTGATTTTGGGATCATTACGTGCAGAAGTTATACTACATATAGCTTCGACAACATTACCATAAACTATTGACGACTCCTCCTCTGTACTGATAGCAAGAGATATAGAGCTGCCAGGTGGACTTTTTCCTCGATAAAAACTAGAGCTTCTACCACTAGTGATATTTGTCTCAGTTGTTAAATTAACAGAGGTTTTATCGGTCGTTGCACCAGAGCTAAGGACATTTTGAAGGGTATATATAGTAGTTATAGTAGCATCAGGTGACATAAGTTGTAAAACATATGCCAAACAAGATGAAGCTATTGCAATTGTTTGACTATTGGTACTACTCTGGACAATAAAACGAGGCAAGAGACGACTTACGATAGGTGCAAACTCAGGAAAAAACTTTGATATCAGAGCTAACGAGCGAAGTACCACACTTGCCAGTTGCTCATCAGCCATCTGTACTGGATCTGAGAGCGTAACTTCGAGCCATGACATAAGAACCTCGACTTCTGCGGCGTTTTCGTTCAAAATTAGACAGTTTAAATAACAAATTAGAGCACCTTCTTTTACAGAAAATGCTAGCCGTTGTTGCCAGTTTGAGCCGATACGTAGGTAGTCAGCTCCATCTTCCAGGAGATTTATTTCATCAACAGCAATTTGGGCGAAAGTATCGATAGTGTCCTGTTCAACCAACCCAAAAGTGGGCAGAGCGGGTCTGATATTTTTGTTTTCAGAAATTTGCAAATCTAGTACTTCTGTTCCTTTCAAGACATCAAGATCTACAGTTAGAATTGAAGTTGATGCTACTACGAGCCAGATAAAAGATTTTTGAAGTAGCATTGCTCCTAGTGGCCGTCCGACGGCAGTATAGTGTCGTAAATATCTTTTCCACTCTTTGGCATCAGAACTTAGAGAGCGAGTATTACGTATTGTAGAAAATGCTGTTTCAACAGTCACCAGAAAACCCTCAGCCACTATTAACTTTATTCGCTCTATTAGGCGGGAGCGCTCTTGAATATTCCAGAAATTTGCAAGCTTTGCTGCTGCATCAAGAAATCCTAAAATGGACATTGTTGTAGCCGCAATTTCAATAGCATCCTTGACCTCATTTACGCTGCCGACACTTGGAGGTTCTAGATTTAAAGTTTTATGATGGCATCTATCTAGATAAGTCCATATAACATTTCTGACCTTGTCCTGAAGAAAGGGCCTATCAGCTGCTAATGAAAGTAGAGCAGTAGTAAGGAAGGAGCTAAGCGCTTCAATTGGCGAAGGTTCGATATCTCGAAAGAACGGAGAGGAAGCAAAAATTATCGAATGCGCTTCCAGAAAGTAAGGAGAGAGCTGTAATACAAGTTTCTCTGCTTTAGAGTCCTCGGTGAGAAGCGGGGCAGCTTTGCATAGTGCCAGAAGGACCTCAAATTCCCTTATATTCTATCTCCCATCAGCCTCTGTCTAAAGTTGAGCAATCATTCGTAGTCTACCATAGGTTTTTTTTCTTTAGATTCAGAGAGGTAATCAGAATTCGTCCAAGGTTCGCGGATGACATGATGTGAACAGCCGTGACAGAGCTGGTAGAGATCTGTCTGTTCGAATGGAATAGATGAAGGTGTTTGGGTTGCAGCAAGAACCGCTATTTTTTGTAATGCCAGCCGGCGGAGGCCTCTCGATGCACCAGGCATTCTGTAGAGCTTTCCTAATGTTGAGAAAGGAATATCCTATGCAGAAAGTATCATCTATTGCTCCTTAGTCGAGTCCGTGCTATAAAGCTACCCCTGTCTCGATACAGATAAGCGCGTGGCCGTGATAACAAGATGCACAACTAAAGGAACCACCGATCGCGGGCCAGGCTCTGCCAAAATCTCAATTTTAAACCTTTCCACTACGACATTTTCTCATGATGTCTACCGCCCTTAATTACAATCCATCCATGGCTGGCCCGCATTATTCCTTTCGACAAGACTTGTCGACAAATCTGGCCAGCGAGAAGCAGCACGCTTTTTATCCGTAAGCTGAAGCAATAATATCCAATGCATTTCTCTAATGAATATTATAGATACACAGATAATGGCGGCTCAACTTTAGCTATTTCAGGCACTGACTTTGCAATTGTTGCCGGCGATACTCGATCCACTTCAGGCTACAATATAAACTCCCGTTATTGCCCAAAAGTTTTTAAAATTGGTGGCACTACAACATCTCAAGAAGACGCCACCTTAGTTCTATCTGTGGTTGGGTATGCTGCAGATGGTGAAGCCTTGAAGGAGCGCCTGGATACCGTGGTAAAGATGTATCGGTATCAACACGGTAAACCGATGAGCGTCAAAGCATGCGCACAGCGACTATCAACTATTCTTTACAGCAAACGGTTCTTTCCCTACTATGTAACAGCAATTTTAGGTGGATTGGATGATGAAGGGAAAGGAGCGGTTTATTCATACGATCCTGTAGGCAGCTACGAAAGAGAACAATGTCGGGCGGCCGGCGCGGCAGCTAGTTTAATCATGCCATTTTTAGACAATCAGGTCAATTTCAAGAATCAGTATATCCCTGGTAGCGGAGTTGGCCATGCATTAAAGCAGCGAGAGCAAATTCCCTTGCCTCTAAACGAAGTAGAAGACTTGGTTAAAGACGCATTTGATAGCGCTGTGGAAAGACATATTGAAGTTGGCGATGGATTACAAATGTTGGTTATAACTAAGGACGGCATTAATGAGATATACAAACCCCTTAAAAAAGACTAATTGAAGCATTCAATAATCTGTATCTAGTACCATACCGAGCATAGCTTTCTGGTACTATCGCAGCTCTAGAATTAGATATTCGTATGCATTTGCTTACTATAGCGTAATATTTTTAAAATTTTTAATCATTGGACAAACCTTAACGAGCTCGCTGGCGTAAGAGCTTGTATGCGACGTTAAGAGGTTATAGAGTGCATGCATTGACCTCCATTTAGTCTTCATTAAATCTACGGACTTACGACTCCAGGATTGTTTATTGATATATGAAGAAGTATGAAGATTACACACAGGCCATATATATAGGGAACGGCTAAATAGCCATAAAAATTCACGTGATAAGAAGATAAATAATATTGTAGCACCGTTCGACATCTTAGTGTATCATATTACCTCCATAACAATCGCTTCGCTATCCCTCATGTTCCTACATCTGAGTCTAGCGGAGTTCTTCTTGAGCCTCACATAGTTAATGGGAAGGGACGTTCCAAGAGAGCAAAGAATGTTGACAAAAAACTTCATAGTAGATGTAAGGGTGACTCAGATACCAGTATGGATCCCACCTTTCTCTATTCGAACACGAAGACATTGGATTCATTTGACGAGACTAGATAATTTCCCTCTAAAATTTTACGTCTCATGACATGCGCAGAAGCTAC
>JAATOF010005138.1:0-37871 GCA_013170925.1 Podosphaera leucotricha
CACTCACATTTTTTCTACGGCAAGTTTTTCCCATACAAAATGTGTTGGTGCTTTTGATGATAAAGCTAGTTCTGGTTTAGTGAAACCTTATTTCATTCAAAAAGACGCTAATGTACCCTGACGACCCATATGTTTCTGATCCACTGACGTTCTTTACCCCTAGGGTACGGTATGTAAAAAGTCTGTTCTGGCTTATGTGGATATCTACAGGGGATATACGTAGTACTGTAGAATTCCGCTCGCTTCTTAATATTTAAATAAGAGATACTAAAATACTGCCCTCAGTTTTGACTGATAAAAGTTTCAAACTGTTCAAGCAGGCAAATTATTAATGGCTCAAGATAATTAGTTGATGTCGTCGAAGACTATGTTCACTAGAATATTTAAGGGCCCTTATTTGATTGAAACAAGTTTTTCAAGAAAAGTCGACAATTACTCAACTCGTTATTTGTTCAGGAACTGCTTTGTGGACTACTTTTTAGATGTTGAGCCCCAGATTTCTAAGATCCCCAAATATTTTGGACTCATGCAATTCATTTTTAGAGCCATGGTCAATCATACTGGGGATTCTCTCGCGAGCGTCTCTCGAGCCACAGCAGCAGCATCATAACTAAATTTCCAATGGGCCTGATCAGGATAGTTTACTACTCGAATCATGAGAATTGCAAGATTTGAATGTGTAACACTTTCATACGACAGAGATAACTTACATGGTACATTTTCAATCCACTCTTCCAACAAGGACTGTAAAGCTTCTTTCTTGAGTCCTGGATTATCGGATAATAATTGGATCGCGGTCGCGCGTCGTCGACGAGCTTTTTCGAATAATTGTAAACGCTTCCTGATTGCACTCTTTTTTGTTTCTTCGTCCATTGTTAGAGGATTGAAATCAGAAAAGAGAACTTCGAGAGTAATGGCATCCTCGATTGCCTGCGCGGCTCCCTGGCCCTGGTCTTGTAATAGAATAAGTAAATATCATCCCCTGACTTCTTAGAGCCTTTTGCAGCTATATATTTTGCCCAACACGATTTCTACGAGGGAGAGCGTTAGATCGTACTCACAGGGTAGCATAGCATGAGCCGCGTCACCAACAAGAAGTAATTGCCCCTGATGCCAATAAGGTAGCGGTTCGCGCGCCGATATCCTCCAATATTTGATTTCATGAGCTTTTCTAGGGTGAAGTTAGAAAAAAGTTGGAAGAAAAGTCTCTGGAGATTGGATAGACCTGAGCATATCTTGAAGCACAGGATGAAAGTTGACAGCAAACTCAAGAAGGGTGGGAACATCCGTATTGGCCATGTAGTCTGGTGAGTCTAGTAATCTCGTTAGACAAGTAATCGCTGACAGTCACAGAAACACTAATAGAAACTTTACATACCTCCATCTTCGTCTGGGATGGGTGTATAAAACCCAATATATTGGATTTTGTTGCTTGTGAAATTAACTTCGTACTCGAGTGTGGCCCAAATCACTCACTCTCGGCATGGAAACCAGACTAGACGACTTGCACTCTTTCGATCAATAAACACCCAAAATGCCCCTTCAACTTCACTTCGTTCCCATTCATGTCTGCTGTTTGACCATATATCTTCAAAATCTTCTGTGGGAATCAGTAACCGAAAATTTTGGTATGTGGTTCCTGGTTTAATCGTGGCCTCTTGGCCAAGCACGGCGCGTACAGCAATTGAATGCACGCCATCAGCACCAATTAAGAGATCGGCAGCATGTACAGATTGGTCTGAACACCTTATAGTGCTTTGAGAAGGGTCCTAGTGTGAGCAAAATTTCAGTCCGCCTGATCAAATTCGTAGTCAAGCATACTCAAAATTTCAGGAAAACAATTGATAAATCATCCGACAAATTAGATCTGTTAAAGAACTTACTATCGCTTCAATCATTGAACCTTTCTTAATTTCTACACCACTATTTTGGGCCAAAAGCATGAGTTCAGCATGTAGATCTGCCCGATGAACGTAGTATAATTCTGCGCCATATTTCTCTAGACAACTTTTCTCTGTGTTCAAATCAAACTGCTCAAGGATTTCCAAGGTGTCCCCGAACGCGATATTAGTTCTTCGTCCTTTGCTGGCTCGAGTACGGACAGGAGAGAAGCCCCAGTGATCGAGGATTCTCGTAGCGTTAGGATGGATATGCAGTGCTGCACCAGCTTCGTGTAGCATTTGAGATTTCTCAAAGATCTAAGCTCAAATCAATGGATGTATTTCGGTAGGGAGAAAATAAACAGACAACTACATGATGACCTGCCCTCACAAGTGCTATGCTAGCCGTTAAGCCAGATATTCCGCCGCCAATGACAATAACATTCATGGTTGCAGTATGGGAAATAAATAATCAAACACTTCTTCAAATTCCGAAGAAAGCCAGATAGGTTAATTTTGACGATGTGGCATTTACTCCAGAGCACCCTCTAGGTAACAATACCCTTCATAGGGAATGCATTCCCTGGCATCACTACAGAGTTACACTTAAGAATTGTACCCCGCTTCTTAACTTAACACATAATTAAAAGCCTTAAGTTTAACAGCATACTTCGTTTATCTCATCTCGTGCAATCCTTTCAGACCTAGATTAATGCGAGCGACTCTACCTCCCTAAATTTTTGTTCATGGAATGAACGGTAGGTAGTTAAACCAACGGTATCATGGGTAGTCTCCCATGGAAAATTGTGTTTGATAGGTAGTCAGAAGGGCAATAACGTATTGATAACTCTGGTAGAGAGAACGGTTGGCGCGTTGAAAATTTTACATTTGAGAAAATCCATCTATCTCTGAGTGTGATCAAACCTGATTTTTTTTGGCTTGCTCAGACCGTATATAGGTGAAGGTCGAAGGAGTGTATGAACAGAGTCAAAATACGTTGCCAGACGCTAAGACTACTCATTGGAAGCTTTAGAATCGAAGTGTGAATAGCGGCAGATGGCAACAGACACGATGGAGAATCTTTTCACAGAGGTGTGTTAAAATTTTCCCAAAGCGTTCTGAGACAAATACTTGGCTTGCTGGATAGCTGAGATGGATATGATTTCGTTGGCCAAGAAAGGTGACATTGTGTAGCCCAACCTCATCTTCGTTCAGACAGATAATTTTGAAAAGTAGATAGCCAATTAATAGTTTATTAACGCAAATTTCATTTACTATCGAGAAAAATTACGGCAACTAAATTACTCGAGGCTTAGATTTTCTCATCCGCGGTTTATCGACTAGACGAACGGCTCGTCAACTGCAGATCGATGTACTTTCAGCCGTGAGAACTCGGGGGTTTTCAGAAGTATAAAAAGGAACGATTGAATTGCCTCCTAAGCGAACTACCATCTACATCGAAACATAAAGAAAGGCATATTATACATAGAAAGTGTAATATAAATTAGTAATAGTAGTTTTCGTCCAGCGTCCTTCCCCTCATTGATACCGGCTCGCTTCCTCTCACGTATATATCCTCAAACAGAATCTTGGGTGTAGCTTCAGGAGGTGCCATCTTCTCTGCTTCAGCAACCTCTTTGTCTACGAATGTTCGGGCTTCCATGTCAATGTCCTTAATTTCTCCTTCATTTACGACATTCCATTCCAGCATTTTATGTTTTAGTCCAGCAATTGGATCTTGTGTCGACCGCATGCGCTGGATTTCTTCCCTGGTACGGTAGGTAGTTCCTGGATCAGACATTGAATGACCACCGTACCGGTAGGTTACGTATTCAAATACGAGAGGGCCGTTGCCGGATGCTGCCCAAGCTTTTCCGTGCGCAACAGCTGCTTTTACAGCAAGAACATCCATACCATTGATTTTGAGACCAGGGATAAATTGACCACGTTTATAGTAGTCCGTGAGCGCAGATGAGCGGTTAGCAGCAGTTCCCATACCATACTTATTATCTGCGATTGTTAGCAATGTTTATTCAAGCCGATGAAAATCTTACTTTCACAGCCAAATAGAATTGGTAAATTCCACAGCTTTGCCATATTGAAAGCTTCGAATACCTGACCCTGGTTACTAGCACCATCGCCATAAAGAGCGACAGTGCAATTGTTCTCACCCCTATATTTATGGGCAAACGCCAAGCCAGCGCCGACAGGTACTTGAGCGCCAACGATACCGTTTCCACCGTAGAATCCTTTGGCGAACATGTGCATGGAACCTCCTTTTCCGTAGGCAATTCCTTCCCGGCGACCGAGTAACTCTCCAATGATGCTCTTAACAGTACCTCCGCGCATTAATGCAAATCCATGACACCTGTATGCTGTGATGACATCGTCGGATTTCTCTAATGCATGCTCAATTCCAACTGCTACAGCTTCCTGACCAGTCGATAGATGGCAGAAGCCTCTAATTTTTTTTTCCTTGTACAATCTGTCTGCAGCCATCTCCATGCGTCTGTAGGAGTTAGCTTTAGCTTGTATAAAGGCTTTCTGATTTACCTAACACATGCCATATCATAATACATTTTCTTCAGCTCATTTTTAGTTGTCTGGAGGTTGTAAGATGGCGGATCGAATTCGTATGTCTCATAACTTTCGTCAGAGAGAGTTACGCCGAAAGGTTTGTCACCATCCTAAAAAATAATTATTGAGGTTCTTGTGGAAGAGTTGCTATCTATTTGGTCTTTCTCAGGTAGCTCATCCGTCTCACCTGAGGTATAATGTCTGCATGGGCGCTCGCTGCATTCGTAGTGACAGCTCTTTTGGCAAGTGCTGTCTTTGATAGGACATTAGAGCGTACAAGGGCTGCGCTTTTCGTCTGCAACGGTCTGGAAAACATTTTACTGAGTTTAGATCTCAAAAGGAGCGGATGATGCGATGCTGTATATGGGATCCAAAATGTTGGGATTCGGATCGTAGGCTGGCCCAAGGTTTTTCAGCCTACTCTACCAGGTTGTTTGTTATAAATATTATAGGCACATGATCCCTGAAAAGGTACCTACGAAATTGCTGTACATGCTATCGTTGACTGCATTTATAACGATGACGACGCCAGTCTGGAAGAGCAAGTGAGTTGTTGTTCTTCTGCCCAGTACCAGGAAACTATACGTATATACATCTATATCTAAGATGATTTCCACATCATATATCATAATCAGATACTATTATACACCATATACTCTTCAGAATAGTGAAAGTTGGTTTACATGATTACTCGATGAATTCTGGAGCATTTATGTCTCTATCTTGATACGAATAGATAAGTTGCCACCCCGTCTAGTCTGCCATCGGCTAGTTTTGCAAACAACCTCTAGATATTTCCCTTGTGAACAAACTTTTTCGCAGTGAAATTTTTCCTAATTTGCTGGCAGAATATCGAAATAGACCTGGTCCTGGCTTAGTCACACCACCCATAGAGCAATATATATTCGTTGAATCCCGAGCCATGGGAGAATCACAGTCAATTTCAGGTAGTTAATCTCTTGCCACTATAGAAGTTATGCATAAGGCACCACACTCAACCACTCCTCCTAGATTTCTCTGTATTCTGGGTCAAATAAGCTTTGTCGTAAGCCCAGAAGGAATTTTGAAAGTAAGCAACACGCTCCTCAGATAAACAGTGATCTCCATACTGAATCCCTGGAATGATTCCAAGGAGAGCTATCACCCCTTAGCTCCCGGGTAGCACATATCTACCCTACAACTTGGGATATGTATGACCCACCATTTAGCCTCGACAAAACGCATGTTTTTTGTAGTTAAGCTCTTCTAAAGTCCTTAACGCCCATCCACCACTGTAGACTGCATTCCAAAACACTATCGCGGCGCCTAAGACTAGCCCTAGTACAGCTTCTCTTGTTTTTCGCACCCACTGAAATTTATCGCAGGTTCCAAGCAAAAGATCGATGACTTCAATGTGCGCTACTCGACTGTTTCTGCCTGATTACATTTCGTTTCTGTTGGCCGTCTATTTGATTTTACCTCACATGGTCTTTAAAGCGCGAAATAGTAGCTCGATAAGTGTCGTTCGCAATTCTTGATAGATGGATATTACCAAAATAGACAGCTCTTCTATGCCTTGTTAGACTAATTTCTGTCTTAATCCCTGTTCATGGGAAGGCGATCAGCTTGCTCAACTAAAGCAATGACTTCGGGTATGCTTGAAGCAGTCAATTAGAGCCGACGGGAGTAGACTATCTTGAATGTAAAACAGTTGTTAAAATAGATGAATATCAGAATAATCAATATCCTGTTCCCTATCCCTGGATTATAGAAGGTGCGGTGCCATATTTATTTACATGAGAATAGAACGTAATTAATAGTGTCGCCTTAAGCTCTACCCAAGTCTTGCCCTCTTCGATGCTGGCTCTCCAATTCCCTCGGATTCATCTGAGTTTGATCCTTTGTCGCTAAAATTATTAAGATTACTATCTGAAATTTTCGGACTGGACCTTGTCTCATAGGCTTTCAGTAGTCGCTGATAGTCATGCTCCACATTCCAAAGGGTCTGTTCCAATTTCTCGATCCTATCGGGATAGTCAAGTTGAATCAGTGTATCTCTATTATGTTGGAACAGTCTCGCTTTGACTAATAATTTCCAAAGTCTATATTCATGTTTATCAGCGGTTGATCCAGAAACATTTCCTTTCGCCTCCATATTCATTATTAGATCCCCTCTTGATTTTGAAGGAATCAACGACAATAGTTGCATTTCAACGACTCGAGCGAATTGCCTTGGCGCAATCTTAAAGTTTTTCCTGATGTTTTCCAAAATGGAACGATTTACAATGTCTCCAGGTACATTATCACCTTTGTGCGGTACAAACGCGGTATTTATTGTCAACTTTTTAAACTCTGGGATCATCCGTAAGCGAGCTAAATCATTTAAATCTCGTAAATCATCAAAAGACTCATTTGGATCTTCGACAGTTATCTCTACTGTTTGACTATGCTTTAAGTAATAATCAAAAATTGCATTGTAAAATCTTGAGCCATTACCTGCGCCTTGAAACGGCGGTAGTATTATAAACTGCGAAATACGCGACCGGCATGGAAGAGGTGAAGATGATCCGAGAGGTAACGGTAGAGTAAAGTCGAGCGTTTTGGCAGATCCTGGTTTGACTTGAGCAGCTCTAACAAAGTAATATTGATAAACCGTAGAATATCCCATGAAAATATATGAAGACATGCTGGACTGGAAATTTTGCTTGCGATAGAGGAAGAAAATTGTCCATCTCTGCAATGACCAATCAGGCTCTTTTAATTCAATAGGCATACCACCTTCGATATAAAATGATATCAAAATTTGAATTCGTTTAACCATTTGTTGTACGGCTAGATCAGCAAGATTTCCATTCCAGACTTCGTAGGTTTGATTTCCTGACTGAATGGTTTTCCAAAGTTCCCCGGGCGGTTTCCATGTGGAGTAAGACGGATCCTTGATTGCAGCGTCAAACACTGATCCTTTTTCAAATGCACCTACAAAACGATGAGATTTTTCAGTAGATTAGGAGGGAATTTATACTCCTTGGAAGATGAGATTCAAGAATTTCCTTTAGATTTGTAGGACCATGATCGCCTACTGTTTTCATCTTCTTACTGTACGTAATTTG
Organism: Podosphaera leucotricha; assembly: GCA_013170925.1. Lineage (NCBI taxonomy): Eukaryota > Fungi > Ascomycota > Leotiomycetes > Helotiales > Erysiphaceae > Podosphaera > Podosphaera leucotricha. The sequence continues at coordinate 7,547 of JAATOF010005138.1, forward strand.
AAGGCCTGGACGCATATCGCATGCGTTGTATCGAAGATTAATCCTTAAATCTTTATATCCAGCTATGTTCTCTTCCTCGCCGAATATCGCGCAAGAAATCTGAGGTTTAAAAGAGTAGATCGGCTTGGAGCCATCTTTTGAAGGAGCGACGAGGGATATCTGAATGGCATCGTTGGAATTGATCGACCCTAGAGCGATAAGTCAAGTATTCAAAGCTCGATAGAATCTTGAACTGTAATCATCCAGTCTCCCCTCACTTGATGTAAATTCAAGAGAATACAGTTGTACAAGATTGATGTTTTTTTCAGCAAGGCAGGTAGGTAGGTAGATATATGCTTAAGCTTTCAATGGACACGTTCACTCACATTCATCAAGCTCATCCTCCATTCTTTTTCCGGATAGGTTCTAGTATTTTGGACAGGAATGTCAACTATGGTATGGGAATGTTTCAGCTTCGTCATAGCGCGCAGGCACGCGTCTATGTAGCTTGTTGGAATGCAGGGGTCGCTTTACAGCCCTAGCTCTCCATCGCTGAACCATTCGTGTCACTCTTACTTGGTTAAAAAGATCGTGAGGGTAATAAGTGCTCTTAAGATAAATAAAAAATTTGGAACAATCTCACGATGTTAAGGTAGCAGTATCTACGTTTGATTCCGTCAATCCCCTAAATCCTGGGTAGCCAAATCCAAGGAGCAATTGCTCAATATGTTGGATGGATTATTTTTTTTGCTCACCATGAGCGTAGTAATGGCTCTGGCGTAAGGAAATTCTTCATTAGATTGAAAAGGAATGATAGTGCTGATTTTTTTAGATCATTCCTTGCTGGTGCATTACCTTTATCAATGAATCTTTCCTCTTCACAGCTACGACTAATATCAAACCTTGGGATGGGGGTATTGGTAGGCACCTCTCTCATAGTTATCATTCCCGAGGGAATAGAATCAATCTATGCTGTCGGATCCATAGAAAACGTTGGAAGTAAGTCGGAAACTTCAAGGGTGCCCGAGATTAAATGGGTCAGCTCTAGATCTTACAAGATGACGGCGACGAAGGATAGCCTCCTAGGTCATCAACCAAATGACTTGAGTAGTCAATTTAATCCTTGGCTTACAACAAGACAAGATGAAAAGATAGAAAACCATCACTTGATTTTGGATGATAAGCAACTCGAATTACCAAGCCCTGGAAATACGCCATCTACAGGGCACAATGAGGTTACTCACCACCCAGCCCCACCAACCCTATCTATTGGACTTTCACTTATTCTGGGATTTGTCCTAATGTTCCTTATCGATAAATTACCACGACATGCTTCAGAGAATCTTCAACCTGCTCCGCCCACACGACACATCTCTCTCTCAAATCTTTCACTTGGTAATTCGATCTCTGATGATATGCCGGAGTCAGAATCCTTTCTTCATTCTCTGACTCCAACTCCTAGACAGACTAGATCTTTAGCAACGACCACTGGCCTTGTTATCCATGCTGCGGCGGACGGTATTGCCATGGGTGCATCAGTCTCTAGCTCAAATATTAAGCTAGGGTTCGTTATCTTCATCGCAATATTGATTCACAAAGCTCCTGCAGCATTTGGATTAACTTCAGTTTTGCTAAAGCAAGGCTTGAGTAAGAGAGCAGCTCGAAGTCATTTAATCATTTTTAGTCTCGCTACACCCCTCGGAGCTCTCAAAACATGGTTAATTATAACAATTCTTGGTGGGAGCAACGTTCAAGGTGATGCAGGAAAACGGTGGACTGGCATGTTGTTGCTATTCTCTGCTGGCACATTCCTGTACGCTCAGCTTACTCTTCTGGATTTTTATTCCATGCTAACTATCAATCTTAGATACGTGGCTATGCATGCGATGCGAGAAGAAGCCACATTAGAGCACTCATCAGTATCTAACGGTTTTCTTGAGGCTAGTATCAACGCTTCCCAGCGTAAATTGCCAAGGCCGCAGATGAGGGACACGTTGGCAGCAGTTGGCGGAATGTTATTACCACTGCTTATACAGCTGGGTCACCATCATTGATTATCATGAAACAAATGCCAATAAGTGTTAATTTTTTCCATGTATTTATCTCCGCAGAGAGATTTTATTAATTGTTTGTCCTCAAAAGTATTCCGCATGGTGTTGGGCGTAGATATGGATCATGAAGGTGCACGATTTAAAGTCTATTTTAGAGAATGATTAGTTCCTCGTCACTATCATGGTATCATTGGAAAATCATGATTCCACTTCCCTAATTGCAAGGGAGTTTTTATCTCGAATTAATCTTTTATGCTTTGTGCTCCTCATACAAAATTGTGTGAAATGATCACAAACAGATATTTCTGAAAAGTATTATGCTCTTATCGCTATTTTAAAGTAAAACTATTCAATACTCCTTGATGGGTGTGTGTTGCTAATGAATCGCTTTTTTCAGAACCTTCAGCTCTTCAGATGAATGCCTAATTACCAACTGAAAATATATAGATTCAATGAAACCACTACAGATACCGACTCACTAAGCTGATAAAAAATTGACCAGCATGTTTTCGTATGAAAAAAGAGACCGCTGCTGTTCCTGTGGCCTAAACTACTGGTTGGTATGTATCATCACGTTATAACATGGGAACGGTCGATTTTCCTTTTATTAGACGGTCTGCTAATGACTCTAGTGTTAGCACGTGGAGTACCATCATATTTTCACTTTGGTACCGCCTTTTATAGTTACCATTTCTAAGTATATACGATATGCTTTAATCGAGATGTCAGCTTCGTTGTCAGTATAAAACCTTGTACATGTTGTCTCATCGAAGCGAATTGACATATTTAGACCTCCCAGTAAAGATTTCTCTACGAACGTTGACGGCAGGCTTCTGCTTCTACAAAGTGCTCATCTTCAGCTGCTCTGCATAAGACATCATTTCACGGGAAACGAGGTTTCCAACTTTTGAGTTTAGATGCTAGTCTAGGTAGTGCGCCTGGATATCGACTTGCTTGGAGATAGGTCAGTAACAAAGCCTACATCTAATGGTTCATGGTTTTGGCCATGATTCTCGCGACATGTTCGTTGAGCTTTTGATAGATGACAGGCACATGTGATTAGCTTGCTGGCATATCAATACCTTCCATGCCTATGGAGAATTTCACAATTTTAAGAATTTATTGACCGGCATTGCTCAGATACTTATTTCACCACTGTATACTCGATATCTTGGTATTTTGGCTACGCTAAGTGCTGCTATGTGGGCTTATGAACAACACGGCTATTGGAATTACTAGATTTCACGATTGCATTTGAATTATCTGAGAGTTAGCTAGGTCTGCAGTGATGTTGCCTAACCTTTCAATTTATCCAGGTAAGATACTGTGGCACGCAGAATTTGTGAAATATAGGGCATCAATTAGTTTGAACATAACGTCTCCAATGTGGTATTTCGTATCTTGCTGTACCTTGTTCTATGAGCGTTATCATACCCGTTGCCTGGTCGTATTATCCCGTTTATGTAGTCGAGTGAAACACGAGTCGAGAAAAGAAAAAAGTGCGAGGCACCAAATTTGTAAATCGTTACAGATTCATACATACTGGTAACAGCAGCTCCGCTAACGTCTTCGTTTTCAGATTCAGGGTCCGTATCTGTTTCTATGCTCTTGCTATCTATCTTTCACCCTTGAGCCCCATCGCCAGCGCCGAAAGGCTTTCTGCAACATATGTCATTTAGGCTCTACAACAGGTCAAGTCCCACAGCATCATTAGACTTGCTTATTGATGCGTGATGATATCCTAGGCTCATAACTTAGATTGATTTGGATGTCCGATACTAAAGGTACCTAAACAACAAGTTGCAAGATAATTTCGAGAACATAAACTCTTGGGCTTGATGAGTAATCAAATTAATTAGATTGGATAACTTTTATGTGCTGTATTTTTACGCAAATATGATGACGAATCGTACTGACAATTGTAAGAGTTTATTTAGGCTAAGCAGAATGTGAAATGCTCATCTGCGGTGTTTTGTCACTGTAACACTCTAGAACTGCACGATATTAACTCAACCGTATATACTGTTGACATGCGTGTATATTCCGCCTGGAAACTCCCATGAATCCATCGTAGAAGTAGGTTATGAAGGCGTGTAGAATGACGATTATCTAAGGTAGAGATGAAGTATATGTAAATTCAATCATAAACAGATAAATGTACATGTATATCCATCTTCTTCCCTCATTCCAGAATATTCTAAGATACATGTAGTACCATTTATTTCGGTTCTAAATGTACTTATGCGCTTGTGCAAGTCCGAGCTTAAGCTCCCATGTACATCATGATGCATGGCGGCTTCTGAGGATGACTAATAAAATTTTGGCGCTACCAGGCTATTCTTAGATTCTAAGGGAATAACAACACCACTGGCTGTAGTCGTCAGTCGCTCTCGCACGATGGATCCATTCGAGGTGCGCATTCGGTTCACTGGCCTGATTGTGAACCTCAATGCAAGTGTAACGAGTGCCATGAAAGCGGCGCAGTATGCCTTGAAGCACCGGGAGATGGACGAGGATCTACATAGTTGTATCATCGAACAATTGGAGATGGTCAGTCCGACATTGAGTGCAGCATGTGTGTGGGCTGATATCTGTGGTTCTCATAGCCGCGCAATACCATGAACAACAAGGCCAACATTATGTATTTTGTCGAACACCTCTGTGATATGGCGACGCGGGAGCGGCATATTGATTACGTCCGCATGGTCCAGCGCGATATGGTCCGGATTGTAGACGCTGTGGCTCCTGAAGATGGATCCGGCGCTGCTAATGTCAAAGTGGCACGCAAGGTTGCCCGCGACTTCCTGTCCTGACTTCCATCAGACATACTAATCACAGCAGGTCTTACAAGCGTTGGGGGTGAAAGGACATCTCCAGTCCGAGACGGTCACAGAAATTCAAGAGCTTCTCAAGGAACGTGATACAACATCAACGGAGCATGCTCTCTCGTCACCTCAAGCAATAACCGCCGCTGAACCGAAGCCTATGGCTCGACCAGCGCTACCTCAGAAAGTTGACCGTAAAGTTGCCGAGCAACGCATCGAAGAAGACCGTGAACGGCACAAGCGGTTAAGGGAGAATATCTGGGCGGTGCCTGCAGCTACGGCTGAAAGAATCGAGGCAGATGACTTGTGGGAAAATACAAGTGAGATCGGAGAGGATGACTTTGATCTCTACAAAGAGGAAGCCGAAGAACGTAACACGTGCAAGCGATACTGGATGGAAGAATGCAAAGAGCAGAAGGTAACGAATTAGAAGCTAAAGCTGAACTTCGGGCTCGGCAAACAACGAGGCCACACCGGATTGATGCCAGAAAATCTTAGGAAGGTGATACTTTAAACTCTGGAAATGGAACTGCAACAAAGTGACGTGGAAGGCCTTTGAGCAGATTTAGATTGATTATCATATTCAGCAGGTCATGAGGAAAATTAGTCTGTAAGCTTGTGGCTACTCGAGATCTCATATCTCACGCTTAAACGAAAATATTACAGTACAAAATTGCCGTAACCAGGTTTTTAAAAAATGAAAGCAAGAATTAAGAACTAAAGATGTACAAAGTAATAAAGTTAAAGGGCAAAGCTCTGTCTACATATGACACATACAAATTAGTGTTCAACTCCACCAGTGTATTTAGAAAGCTTGTCATTTGATACCAGATTAATCTCGGAAGGCTAAGTTTTGGTCCGTTGTGGTAATCCGGCCTTAACTTGTATCCAACTTGTCCCAGCTAGCATCACAACTCGCTAAGGTTCGATTTTAGTCTCAATCAACTAATAACATTGGAGCTATCCACCTACATAAGCCTTGATAATGCATTCCCTTGATCCATAATTATCCCATGGACTTCACCTTATCTTTGTCGAGAGTGTCAGGAGAAAAAAAAGGTCAAAGGAAACGATAAATCTGTACATGCTGCCTCAGAACAACTGGACCTACCATGCAATGCGCACCGATCAACGCCTGCCTCACTATGATCTCCCGCTTCGTCCTGCGTTGGAACAACAAACGAGCGTAAAATAACATAAACCCTAGCAGCCGGTGCTTTCCTTCGAAGTTGATAGATCCTACTGAAAGAGCCGGTATCTGAGGCTGATCGAGAGCGTTCGTTGGTCCCAAGTCATACGCGGACGTGAGTGCGAGGTCCATGGTGTGACTCGTCTTTCCTGCAGTCGTTGCACTCCCAACGTCGCAGCATAGGGGTGTGCGTGTTGCGTGATGGGCATAATATCGTGTAGTCGAGAACTTCGTCTTGTAGAAGAGAAGAAATACATGAATGCACATGTAACATCACAAATCTTGTCCATTTATACAAAAATTTACATGACGTTTTTTCTGATACAAGAGGTCTTGATGAGAACCAACATATGCAAGCCTCCGTTCAAGGTACTGTAGTCTTTAAATTCGTCAGTTGTAAAATTTTACCCCTCGATCTGCTTTTGACTTAGAAAAAATGCAGTGCAGCTTTTATTTTCTCCACCTTGTCAGACACTGCTTTATAAGAAATTGCATTTACAAGGAATCCCTCGGTCGTTTGGATCGTTCTCTAGCGGAGTTCAGTTACAGCAGTGGGTTTTGTATCTATGAGAGAAAAGGCCAGAAAGACGTTTAGCTCATTACCATCATCGCTCGGTGGTTTAAAAGAAAAGAAATGTTTATACACCATAGATTACCCATTGAAAATCATTCAATGACGCCACATCGTCAAGGCGCAACAAAATTTAGATGAAGAAAAGGCGAGATATAGCCTCCAAATAACCTTTTGCGCCGAATAATGCAAGCTCTAGTGACTAAATCATTCAACTCGACAAACCCAAGAAGCCCAACCTGAACAAAACCAACTTTGCCCCAATTTCCCATTTTACCAAAATCGCCTCAAATCGCATATAAATATCTAGACAATGGGGTTCGAGAAGGGTATACCAAAAAGATAAAAATTCGTGTCCACATATAACGCCAAATAAATTTCTCCTTTCAAGTTGTAACAACTGATAGATTTCTTTTTGAGCCATAGTAATTTTGGGAATTTTCGCTACTCAATCTTGTGTTGCATTTCCCTTCTATTGGCGTCGGATGTTTAATCCGAATACTTAATTAGACACATCCAAAAGTCTAATTTCAATCGTCCCGAAAGAAACTTGTTCCTGTGGTAGACGGAATCACATGTGGGTTGGTATTGGAGATGCCAGATGCGCCATTCCTACTGGCACTAGGCATCTCAATATTCTCTGTAGCCCAGCCGACGTGTGATCTGCCCCTTGTAGCAGTATTGGTCTCAATTTCTGTTATTTGTAGATCATGAGGAGTTATTTTGCGGTATTCAGCTGCTGATTGGGGCCTAAGAGGTGTATCATGAAGCATACGGTGAGCTGGAGACGAACTCGCAGAGTGAGAGTACAAGTTTTCGGATTCGTATAGGATATCGTCAGGTGGAGAGAAAGACCATACCTATTAAGCGTCAGTGGTAAGTTTGAGTGTTAAAAAGAGTGAATGGACGAGCCTCCATGATAGTTCGGTTACTCCGACTGGCCATTACCACACATTTCTCCTCCTCAAATGCAACTCTCCAAACAGCATCCGCAGGAGCTGTCAATTCTCTGACTAATTGTCCCGTTTTTAGATCCCAGACTTTGACGCGTCCATCGCTTCCTCCGCTGACAACTCGATTATCATCAAACTGCAGTGAAGTGACGGAGTTGTCATGAGCTGCAAGGCGATGAATGGGAATCATGTCTTCAAGTGACCAAATACGAATGGAACCATCAGAGCCCCCAGTAACAAGAGTATTACCTCGCATCTGAATTTGACCGACGAGAGATGTATGACCCTGTAGAATTGCTTGGCAGATGCTTTATTTGTCAGTTGATTTCCCTTAATGGGTGGAAGTAATTACCCGCTATTTGGATCCCATATCCGTACGCTGGTATCCAAACTTCCGGTAGCTACTTTCACACCGTCAAAAGCGATGGCATAAATCTGAGAGTAATGCCCTGTCAGAGTTCGTAAACATCTTCCTTCTGAGACACTCCAGACTTTCGCAGTTGCGTCATAGCTCCCTGAAACGACTATATCGCCTTTTATTTCCAGGCATCGAACACTTGACTGATGGCCCACCAACACGTTCTTGCAGAGACCGGTCTTAATATCCCATACTCTTAGAGTTGTATCCCTTGATCCTGAAATTGCCGTCGTAGAATCGAATATTTTGAGACAACGTACGGTAGAAGTGTGGCCTCGAAGAGTAAAAATAGATTCCCTAGATAAATTAGTTACAGAGTAATTAGATAGATGACCTTACCCTGTAGACATGTCCCAGACTCGAACATCTCTATCGCACCCTCCGCTAACTAGCAAATTATCATAAGGCACAATAGCCCAGACACCCATAACATGTCCCACGAGTGTTTTTTGCGCATTCCCATCCGTATTGAAGACATGAATCTTTGCATTATCAAGGGCTACGACAATATATTTAGACGTGAGATAGAGGCTTGTCACAACGCCTTGGTCTTGCGTGATGTTCCTAGCGACATGCTGCCCTCCTGTTCTCCATGCAGTTTCGACTAGATATTTTTGTTTGAAGTGGCTTTTATAGCTTTTTACCCTAGATTTTCTTTGTGCTGGTGAGAGAGAACTTTCGTAGCTTCTCGAGTTTCCTGGAATACATGGGTTTATTGATGATTGTGCTGGAAATGAGTAGGCTTGATGATCACCACTTAGTGCTACTTCTCGGAGGGGGAAAGGAGGGGGTCTAATTAAGGCTTGCTGATGAGAAGCGATATTTTCAGATAATCTCCGACCATAATCGTGCTTTGCACAAAGATTCTTCCATGTCACATCATCAGCTAATAATTCTCGCCATCTTTGTGACACTTGTGACGCTCTTGCTAGGACTTTAGGGTCGTCAATACAGCTTAAAATCTATGAATGGCTGTTAGTAGAATACATCACCAGGAGAGGAGTTTTGTGTACCCGAAGACAGATCTCGTTTGGTAGACTGGTAAATGGATCTTTCTTGAGTAGGGGGTCAACGTATTGACGCACGAAGGAGAGCTGCTGTATAGTACAAAGATTGAGTAGATCTGCCAAAATTCGGGTTCGTTGCGGCGGGGAGCAATCTTTGAAATGCACTCTCAATTTAGCCAGAAAAAAATCTTCTTGATCGCTTGCATCACTCCAGTCTGGTTGAGGATGGTCAGGCCCGGGACTAGCTGCAGGTGTCGGAGGTGGTGGGGGATCGTGTGAAGAATGGGTTGGAGAGTCAGGATCGGCAGAAGGTGTGTTCATGTTCGGCGTAGGCAGTCCCCTGGGATGAGATTGTAGAATCTTGTCGACTCTGGTAGAAAGGCTTATACTCTGCGGTACCGTATTTAGAGTCAAAATGCGAGTCGGCGATGTGTTGTCATCGTCATTCCCGAAGATCATTGAAGCACGTCGCTCCGCCAGACTTAAGGGACGATAGCCGTCCATTTTACCGATTTGGACTTCCGGGATTTCGATGATGCAGCACAAGTGTAGTTATTCAGGCCTCTTATTTATGATGGAAAGAGTTGTCGACACAATTCAAAGAGGTGGATAGCTACAAGAGAGCCAGTCGATATAATGATAATAACGGTAGCGGCGAGCAATTTATTAATAGGAAAATGAGATCATGAGCAGTTGGGAAGGAAATAGCAAGAAAGATCTGGTATCAAACCCATTCCTGATTAATTGAGCGGGAGCAATTAGCTGTTGGTGTATGTGCCTTGAGCAATGTATATGATTGAAGCCCTGTTCGGGGGGGAGTTGAAGTTTCTGAATGAGTCCGACAAGGATTGAATGAGTATCACCTAATTATAGAATTAATACTACTACTCCATGAAATGACGGAATATAATACTTTCGTAGCATTTAGGACCCAATTCGTTGTCGTTTTGACCGGGGGGAGGTATCGTCTTATTTTTTTTCTGTTTATGGTTATATTTTAATATTTTAGCTGAATACTCCTATTCTCCTGATTCATTCATTATTGTCGATATGTGAATTACATCCACCACTCACATTATCTATTGAAACATTCAATTCTTTAGTTACATTTTTGTATGTTTGTTGTTGCCTAGGAGATAAACCGTATCCACACTAAATAACTAATGCCCCTTGATATTTTCACTTGCTTCTTCGTTGAACATCCTTCGTCGTCGTCGTCGTCCCGAAAGTCCCTTAATGGATCAACCTACGTAGTTGATAATATATCTTTTACGAACTTTGCTAAGCAGATGACTCATCTCTAACGTTGCAACAAAATAAAGAAGTATCAGGAGTTTGTTTCCTTTTATTACTCTGAGGAGACCATGGATCATCTTCCAGCGGCCCACGAGGTGATTGATGAATCATGGAAAAACAACATTTTTAGTAGCCAAATCATAGTCAAGTAATACGTCAACCGCTCAATCTCAGAAGTGGAAAAGAACTAACTACACGACGGTAGAGTGGAGATATCTGCTCCATCAGGGTCCTATCTAATCTCATCTATCGATGCCCTTTAACGAAGCTAAAAGAAGGAAACTATCGACAAACATGTAATTCTACTGTGCGACTCAGTCACTATATCAGGATCTTGACGCATCCTGAACCAAAGATTGGTTTCGGAGTGACTTGGATGGAGAATGTCGCCACCCTGAACCTTGGCGCGAATTTGATTACGTAAACAGGTTCTCATCGGAAATTGTTGCCAACTAATTAATTACATAATCAGTTAATAATAATTATGTATATGTACTATTCTGGTCAGAAAGCGAAATGCCGAACATGACACATCTAAACACACACGTACATGTATAGTATCGCTTGATTCGTCAGGTTCTGCTTATTCATTTCAGGTTGCCGAATGAAATCGAGCAGAGAAAATCACACTAATTACATGTATTAGAGGGGATCAATGTAGTAAAAGTTGGGTTTATCATTTTATTACATAGCAATGCTTTCACCAAGAACGAACCTATGAAGTCACGTTTGGAATTTGCGGTTAGCTGGATCAGGATCCAGAGGCTACTGACGATCAATGGCTGAAGTTCCTACTTTTCTTCCATGAATGACACTGGCCTGTCGCAATTGTCATGTAGACGAAGCTCTATTCCGATGTTTTACTCGCAAGGTATTCCTCAGAGAGCATAGAAGCAACTAAACGAACTTGAGTAAGAGCGTGGGACTTCATCTAAGCGGAGGGGTGAACGATAGGATCCTAAGAGTACAGCGCCAATTTATCAGCTTCAGAAGAACAAGGGGCCAAGTAAAACCTCTTCTAAAGTGCTGTACTCTCTCTATAAACTACCGAATTTCCTTCTAGGAACTTCCGTCTTTTGAACTACATGGATGTAGAATTAAGTGTTAACGGAATATTGACTGTCAACAAATGATGTGCTGTGATTCAAAATAAAGCTTATACTTACAGTTACCTCCCAGCAGATATCAGAGATGATTAAGCCTTCTCTTACTTGAGTATTTTTATAGTCGTAAAAATTTTCTGGCAGTCCATAAAGTCTTCCTGTTGGCCACTTTTATCATGCTTGATTACTAAATCTTCCAAGTCAGCGCTAACTTTAGGTGGTACAAGTCAATTAAATTACCCATAGCAATGTGACAGGACAATTGATTTCAGCATGCAGTCGAAGAGAACTATGATTACTTTTATGCTCCAAGACTACTGAGGAAGTATCCTACGAAATTTGGCTGAAATCTTCCAGTGATTTGATCAACGTAGTAATATGTAGTTACGACTTTATATTACTATTCTATACTTTGAGCTATTTAACAAGACGAATCAACAATTTCCTGAAACCACTGCCGCAATAAGGTAGCTAACACTCTCGGTAACTCTTTAACATCATTCACAACAATATAGTGCTGAAAGGGAAAACTATCCAAATATCTCGATGTTATCACTGTTCCATCAACAAAGGTAGCCTGATTTAAATCCATCACACTTGGCCCACCTTTTTTACTTTTTATATCATCCATAATAACAAACACCATCATAATTCTCTCTTCGAGTGCCTCACGGAGCAGCCGCCGAATCTGGTCGTGATCACGTGACTCGCAAATGCCATCCGAGATAATGAGCTCCAACTGCCACAAATCGGCCGATCCATCTGACGCCTTGGCTCGAGCCGAGCGAAAGAGATCAATACTATCTTTTACCAATCGGGCGACATCGGTGCGACTCTGTTGGAAACCAAAATGCTGAAGTACTTTTGGACCATCCTCAGAACTAAATGATGCATCAAAGTTATGAGCAACTTTGATATCCTCTCCAAATCCAACGACACATATCTCTCCGGTTTCGAGCATATTTAATGACTTGGAGATCATCACCAGAGTCTCAAAAGCCAAAGATCCGCTACCACTCTCGCCCATACTCATGCTATCATCGACTGCTAACATGATCTGATAGCTTCGTTTCGAGGGTACACTTCGTCGCATCCAGATTTTGTCTCTTTTATACTGAGAAGCGATATATGGAATAATTCTCTTGATGTTCAAACGTTTGCCAGTCCGAAAATCTCCTCTCATCTTTGTGGCCAACGTAGGAGCAAGAATGAGACGAAGTTGTTCGGTTAGATAAAGAGATGAATCGCGGGTTAAGTTTTCGTAGAAGCCCCATTGTTGTCGGGCATCGTCAGCCGATCTAAGATCAATTTCAGCTTTAATATTTGTAGTCATCTCAAACTGTTGAACAACTTCTTCAATTTCCTCCTCGAGTCCTAGATTCTGGACTTTAGAATTTTCGTCATCTAATTCCTTATATTTGGCCTGTTTGATCACGGCTCCAGCTCGAGTCTCGTGTATATTTGGTTGTTCCGATTCTTCCGAGGCTATAGGCTCATCAATATCCATTTTGTCTACATCGTCGCTTTCTTCCCCTTCCATCTGAAATTCAACAGGCATATCCTTTACTTCCTCATCAATAGCCATTAAATCTTCGAATTCTTGTGCTTGATTATCAGCAGATGCCCCTAGGGCTTGAGTATCAGCATCTGCTTCATCATCTTGTAAATGTTGAAAATCGGTACAATTTTTCTCGGGATTAATCTCTGAATCTTGCTTCGGCTCATTCTGCTTTGTAGAATTTTGAATATTTTTTTGTTGTCGATGCCACTCTTCTAAAGCATTGCCAAGCTTTTTAAAAGGTTGGGCAGAGGCGGCATCTTGAGTTTCATCACTTGTGTCTTGAGAGGCTTCCCCTTCTGGTTGATGACCTTGCTCTCTAGATTTACTCGAAACATCATTATCTTCAAGTGAATCGCTCCCTTGACCATTGTCATCTCGTTGAGCCTTACTTTGATGATTTTTGTTGTCATTAGTTACATCATCCTGGTTCTCCCCAACTCCCTGAGCATCACTAGGAGCAGTTTCGTTAGAATCCGCGTTAGCATCATCATTACGACTACGTAATAAGTCTTCCTGTTCTAGATTATCTTCATCTTCTTGCTCAGTCTTCTCGTTGCCTTCATCAGTTTTCTGATCTTTTTCCGGCTCCTCTTCCGATTCAACGAGATCTATATCAGAATCTAGTTCTGGATTATTTTGCTCATCAGTTGGTTCTTCTTTAAACGCCTCTTTTCCATCGTCGGACGTCTCATCAGGCTGCTTGGAGTCGTCTACATCAGATAAGTCATCCATTCCATCTTCGTCTCCAGAAAAATTTTTCTGGTCATCACCATCTAACTCTATATCGTCAGGTAGGTCGAGAACCTCTTCTTCATCTACATGTGCGTCGTGATTTTCAATATCTTGTTTCAATTCTTCCCCCTGCTCATCTGCCGCCATTTCATCTTCACTTTCACCACCCTCTTCGCCTTCATCACCTTTAGCACCATCATCAACTTCTTCTCTAGTACCATTTTCATTCCCTTCGCCAGCGACTTGTTCATCTTGATTTTTTTTCCCTCTTTCTTCATCATCCTGCTGGTCTTTCTTAGACTCATCGTTATCACCATCCCACATTTTTTCATCAATAGCTGTGGGATCGAGATCATCTACATCTCCTGTCTCTTCTTCCATCTCATCTTCACTCTGTTCATCTCCTGATCCTTTGCCATCTTCATCTTTTTCTTCTGTATCGCCTAATTTTCCCTCCATCTCACGATCAGCCATATCAACTGCATCTTCTTCATCAGATATCTCGTTCTTGTCATCAGCGTTAGGCTCCTGCCCCAGCTCATCCATATCTTCATCTTCCTGGATATCTTTACTTATGTCCTCAGAACCTTCACCATCCCCTAAGCCAGTTCCGCTCTCCAATTTTTCAGTGTTTTTATCCTGAACATCGGGCTTCTCGGGCGTACAGAAACCTTTGTTTGCTAGGTGAATAAAATGTTTAGCCAGAAAGTACGATGTCTTACACAGGGCTCGATGTTCCTCTTGGTACCTCTTAACATTGGTTTGAAAAATCGTAAGATACTGCTGCAAAATAGGATAAACGACAATAAAACAGGCACTTGCTACTTTGCTCGTTTCATCGTTTTCGAGATTCAATTTGGCCAACATGTTGAAACAGTCTTGTATTTGAGAAGAAATAGCTTCGATACGAAGCGCGTTGAGAGAACTTTGAGCCAACAAATTGCCCCTAGTAAACCAACCTAGGTCATCAGTTGATATAGGTAAACATGTAACATTTTTTTTATAATTCTCCAGGGTAACAAGCACACTATCACAAAGTTTTGAGAGCTTTGAATCTAGATCGGGAATCGATACTGCTTCAAAGTTTACATCATTTTTAAAGTAGACAACTCTAGTCCATTTTGAAACTTGAGCGCAGATAAAGCCAAGGTTAGGATAGCGTTCTTGTAGGTCAACTAATTCGGTCGCCAGTTGTTGTATGGCATCATCAATTCTTTTCTGGATAGCAATACGCCGAGTAGAGATTAGCTGAGCAGGTAGATAAGGGAGATCATCCCAATTTGCTTTGAGATCAGCAAATTGATCAATCCATTTCTCTAGTTTAGCCTGAGCTACGGCTTTAGTTTTGGCAAAGCTTGAATGAATTTCGACGAAATCAATAGCTACCTTGAGCACGACAGGGAGCCACTGAAGAAGGTTTTCATGGTTTGAGTCTCGTGTCTTAGCCTTGATCAGAAATTCAGGTGCCCAAAGATCCTGGATCATCTGGAGACTAATGTCCAGTGTGTTTAGAGCCGGTACGACTCGCAATAAAGTATTATGTTGAGAAAGTGCGATCTTAAGAAGGTCTTCTAGGAACCCCATACTTCTTTCAACCTCAGAGCTGCTCAAATCCAGTGAATGCTGCTTCTTAGATTCCCGGGCTCGGGGCACGATGTCAATAAACTTATGAAAATAATATTGCAACCCGCTCATAGTTATATCTCCAGGATATTCCAACTCGGTCAGAGTAATCGCGAGAGTCTCCTGTTTGGCAAGGGTGTCAGAGCCAAGGTTGTACTTGATACCCATTAGGCGCAGCTCTTTGAGCGTATCCGCGAAGAGTCTTCTTTTTCGAGATTTTAAATGCTTCACGGATTCTTGATTTGATTCGGTGAGAGTCGATGGTGTCGCTTTCTGAAGCTCAGATGTACATGTAACAAGATTATCCAGGAAATTTTCTAGGTATAATGCGCTATTTACTGTGTCCGTCGGAATTTGGGCGGTCATTTCCATGAGGCCCAATGTTTTTGAGATATTCAATAAGCGCTTGCTTTTATTGGACCATTGTGGAACTGAGGCCGAACATAACGCAAAAGCAGAGTCATCGACAGCGGGTAAGGCATGAATCTGGCGTGGAGGAGGAATTTCTATGTCGAGCTCATCATCAGGTATACCCTGCTGTAGAATCTGATCCATTGGCTGGCCTACAAGAGCTCTGAATTTTCTCACCATCTTAAATAATTTGTGGTGAGATCTCTTGGCACTTTCACGCAAGGCCACAATATTAATATCTTTCCAACTCGCCATCAACAAGATATCTTGCATTGATTTGTCTAGACTCTGTCTACCCTTCTTGAGAAATTCCAGAACTGGCTTCTCATATCGTGAATATAACGCGACGAAGTTTGCCACCGCGTTTGTTGTAATTGAAATGATGGGGACTTCGATTTGAAGAAGCTCAAGGTGTTTCTGTAGCTGCTTTAGCAACTGAAGTCGCTGTGAAAATTGACCAATAATTGCCGATGAAAAGTATATCTCCAAATCTTTCAGGAGTTTCTGGACGTACTTTCTCATTTCATCGGAGTCTGAAATTTGAAGTGGAGCAGCTACGATGACTTCATAAGCTACGAACCACCAAGACTTTGCGTCATCTTTACACTTCGCTATTTCCATATCAAAAAGCTTCGACCATGTAGCAAGCTCTAAACGTCGCCAACTAACAATCGTCGCTGTAACATTTTCGTACAATGTTAAAGCAGAATTTGCCTTACTTGCCCACCCACCAAACTGCCATTCGTGCATAAACATATGGACCTTTTCTAACTTGGTAATTATTTTTGCGAGAGGCGCAGTGTGAGGAAACTCAAGAAGTTCATTACAGGATATCAAGACATCTTCGAGAGGTTGCATATGACCAATTTCATCGACGGCTTGTAGCTCATGAAAACGATTCTGAACTTTATGAGTGAGTATGACAAGTTTCCTGCATTCCGGCAAGTTTGGATCGGTATAGAAATTGTAAGAAGCGTGGTTAACTTGAGAATTCAATTCTTTGATCTTATCGTCTAGGAGAAGGAAACATCCTGGAAGTAGAATAGATGTTAGGCATCGATCAGTAACATTGGAATAAGTACTGAGATCCGGGCTAATATATGTCGAAACATCTCTGATCAGACTCTTCAGGCCCACAGTAGGTTTAATAGCTTCGGAAAATATTTGTGCGTGTATTTTAGCGAGTTCTATGGTTTTCTCTGAAGATTCCAAAGTCGATGAGTTTTCTTTTGTTTGGATTTCATCTTTGTCATACGAAGGAAAGATCTCATCGAACTGTTCTTTTTCAAAATTATTCTCATCCTCTGCACTTCCACGAAACCGATATAATCCAGACTTAACTTTGAGGTCAAGACGATCAGATTCTAATCGTTCCTTCCACTGATTGTAACATTTTTGCATCGCCTTCAGTAACGATTTTCGGGCTTCTGGTCTAAATAAATATCGAGAATCAATCGAAACATTTGTAGATACGATTGCTAAATACTCGATAGGATGCACCTCAACAAGCTCTTCTGATGGAAGGATTTCACTCCCACCCATGAAAGGTGTACTTCTAGCAAGATCTATGCAATATTCATTAGAATTTAATGAGCAAGACCTTTCGATCTTTGCAATAGAAAGACCAATTTGTAAGCAGCGTAGTATACTTTTCACAGGCTGAACAAGATCATCGTACGCCTGGAAGTCATTACAAATTCTCCGAATAATTTGGTCGACATTACTTTGGAGAAGTATAAGCACCTGTAAATCATCTGTTTCCTGGTTGTCGAAAATTTTAGTAACATTCTCGATAATACTAGATTCAAGAACAATTTTTAGAAGAATGTTGAATTCTCCTTGTAGCTGATCTATCTTTGACACCTCAGGTCTATAAATATCCTGTAAGATATCAGGAAATTCTCCCCAATTTTTGAGGTCATTCTCCAGAAGCTGACATCTTAAACTTGAACTTTGACCAGAGAAGAGACGTTCAAAGGTTTGTAGTGCGTCCAGCTTCTGTAGAAAGTACTCTTTCGTCGATTTATGTCGTTGTAATTCTAAGCGCTGTCTTTTGTCGGGATCAAATGCTCTATTGGGGACGAAGAGAATAATACAGCCAACCGCAAAATGAATCCATGCAAGAGCCGAAGACTGGAGTGTTGTTTCAGTTTCAGTTTCTGCTACTTTTATCAATCGAGCAGAAAGTAGAAAATGATCCTGAAGGACTTGTCTTAAATGAGGCTCTAATGTGCTATCGCATAGAGTCTTTGATATCGATTCTTCGATGCATAGAGAATTCAGATACCCCAGGGCTTCTTCGCCATGAATTGCAACTACATCTCGAATCAGTTGGGTCAATACTCTGTTGAGATCAAAAATTGTATCGTGACACAGCATTGAGCTAGACAATGCAAGCTTCTGACCCATAATCGGTAGTTCGGACTCCAATAGCCTCAGATTTTTTAGCTGAATATCTCCAATATATTTCAATGATTTTAGTAAGCCGGTCAAGAATGTATTAGACGCAGGATGTAGATCACTGCCGGCACCCCAAAACAAGTCGATCATCTGAAGAGACTTGGAGGAAGCCGTCGCAGCGCTCATTTTCATGAGTGAAGCTGTTGGGTAGCCAGACAGAACCATTGTTTCATAATCAGTGTCGTCTTTGAATATATTGGCGCACATCTTTTCCAATATTTGGTATTGTCGTACGGCCTCAAATTGGATTTGGAAAAACGGAACTTGGGCGCTTTGATTTTTATCAAGATTATCTTCTAAAGCCGCTATCTCTTTGGCCAACAAAGCTGTGAGCACTGTGCTATCCACTTTTGAGGTTATAACATATTTGTAAGTTTTAACCAAAGAATTCATAATATTTACTTTATTTTCAATTGAGCATGAGGCTCTTGAACTCAGATTATCAAAACGCGAGGCCAGATTTTCCATTTTGACCAAATTTTCAAATATTATTAAGCTAGGTATTGGTCTGGGACGTAATTTCTTCCACATAGTTTCCATGCTCAAGCCAGTAGTGAGGTTGAATCCAGAAGAAAGAAATTTTTCTAGAGCATCCTTGAAAATTCCAATGATAGGAAATCTTCGACAAGAGATGTCAGAGAATAAATCTTTTCCGATGGCAAGATGAGCCTGAAAACTAGCCTCTTCGAATACTGGGTTTGTTACTAAATCATATGTCTCCCACCAGAATCTTAGTAGGTTGACTATGGTTGTTTTCAGAGTAGCCCATTGGTCTGTAATTGAAGTTTGAGTTTGCAAGTAAGACCTTAAAGAATTTAAAGTTACATCAAGGAAATCTGCGGTATTAATTGTGGAATCTTTCGCCACTATAGGCACTCGTTTTTTGACAAGAGAACGCTGTAGTCGATTCATCGCACTAAGTTTAAGGTTATGAAGAGAAGTTCCTTGTTTATGTAGCGCTCTACTTCCAGCACTAATTTCTAAAATAAACTCAATAACTGAGCCAAGCCAGTATATTCTTTCTGATTTGTGAGATTGAACGATCACAGGAACCATTGGCGAATTTTGGAGAGGATGAAATATCTAATTTTATTGATACTATCAGTACAAGAGCAAAAAATGGGACAGCACGGTCACTAACCTGTGCGTCGAGCGGTACCTGGTTATTAAACACGCTAATTAATTCTCGTATAGAGCTTCTTAACCCTTCATTTCCCGGGCCATTTAGAATTTCCATGTAGGCTTCACATAACGGGCCTAATTCGATCGATTCTCTACTGCCCAGAGATGCAATAAAACGAGGAAGAAGTGAGAGGTCAGACCAAGAAAGATTATCAATGGCAACTGAGGAGAGAAGATGAAAATTTTTACCACCACCCTGTTTAAGAGACCGTGAAAATGTCTGAAATCTCTGCATCGATGCCTCATGAACAGCAGCTACAGAATTAACAGAAGGGGGACTAGATAGAGGTTCTAGAAATATTTCAATAGCACGATTTCTCATAGCTCTTGAAAGCTCACCAAATCTCGGGTCCATCGTCAAGAATATTCTGAAGTTAGAATGCGGCGTAATTATTTTTGGTTCACCATTAAGACCACAATGCTCATTGATTATTAATTGGCCATTGGGTTCCAAAAGAGAATTTAATCTGTCAAGCACAGAAGAACTGCAGAGGTTAGCGTTATCAAGAACGAGCCACTTACCTTCCTCAAGAGCTTTGATGAGAATTCCATCAATCCATTGAAATCGAGCACTTTTTAACGTCAAGGGAGTTGTAGATAGTGTTCGACAGCTATGAGCAAAACGTTTAAGGTTTAAGTTAGGGAACTTAGCCATAAGCAAATCTAATTGGTTGGCCAATATTTGAAATAGTTGAGGCGAGAGCGATTCAGTGCTGTTAAGTTTGTCTTGGAAAACAATCATTTCCTCGGGTAGTTCGGTAGGTAGGAAAGAAAGTAATATTTGGCGGAAATTATTTGCTAGTTCCTCGAGAAATGTGCTTGCAGCTCTTTGGGGATCGAGCTGTTCAAATCCACCGACAAGATCCATAGTATCGATGTCTGAGTTGAGTGAAAAAGAAACAAGCTCGTTACCTGTGATAGCAGCAACATGTTGCAGGATTGAGGTCTTGCCAGTACCAGATGATCCAACTACTATACAAGGTATATTTTTTTGAATACAGATCATAATAGATTCGATCTCGGGTAGGCGATTGGTAAAATCCAGCCCTGTAAATTTTGTTTTCTGGTCCAAGAGGCCCCTTTCAAGGTGAGCAATTCCAACTTGATATGCTGAAGCATTAATATTCTGAAAAAAGTGACGGGACGGATTAGATGACGAGAACGTGTTGGCAAAAATTTTATCTACTTCAAGGCGATCTTTGGCAGTCCTAAAACGCTGACGGAAAATGATGTTCAGGAAATCAGATGGCTGCGCAGCTAAATATAGATTCTGTCTCGATGTAAGCAATTGTAGCCAGCGCAAGACATCACGGAGATTAAACTCCCAAGGTCCACCTTGAGAACCAAATGTACGTTTTTGAACAATTTCATTCTCGAGGCGCGAAACAAAAATGATTATAGAATCAATAACTTCAGAGGATACATCTGGAAAACGTTGTTTACATATTAATTGCAAGTCATCGTCTCGGAGTAAATCAGCATACACAATAGTAAAACGATTAACAAAAGAACTTGGGAGTCCCTTTCTTCCGCCACCTTGATGATGAGAGTTTTGGGCAGCAAAAACGGAGAAGTTGGGATGGCGTTTGAACGTTTGGTCCAATTCCGAGATATAAACTTCTCCTCTATGATCTAAACATGCATTAAGACCTTCTAGGACTGACTGGGAAGCAAGGTTCATTTCGTCAAGTAACACCCAGTCACCTTTTTGCATCGCTTTTAAAAAAGGCGCGTCATGCCATTCAAAAGTCCCAGCCTCTGCACCTTCAACAGGAACATCGGAGCCAAATAAATCCATCAAATCGGTTTGCTCTGAGAGATTAATCCTGGTTAATGGTTGATTGCAAGCTTGAGCAAGAGCAATTATCAGTGTAGTCTTGCCTACACCAGGACTTCCCTCGATAAGAATTGGCTTGGGCACCTGAAGTGCTCGAACGACTCGCATGGCGTTAAGTTTCGTTGTTGGCGCCTCAAAGACATAATCGAGAGCTCGATTTGAGTCCAGTTTCTTTTTGATAGAAAAATCTCCTATTGTTAGGCAATAATCTTCGTTAATAATTTCGACTGATTTAAAATACAGCGACGTGACGTTGTGATTGAGAAGCATTCCTAATTGTTGTAGACAAAATTCCCGTTCTCTCTTGATATCCCGAGTATCGATCGCTAAAAGTGCAGCAGGATTGGCACCAAGCGTATCAATGTAGACCATTGAAGCACCCTGAACAATACAAAAATACGGGTCAATTGAAACACATTCATTCACAAATTTAACCCATGAAAGAATATCTCGAATTGTAATAGAAGTGACCGATGCAGACCGATATTTCTGTCCAAACCATTCAGCAAATTGTACCATAGGTTCAGAAAATATCTTAAACTTTTGCTTGAGTTTGGATTCCACAATTTTAAATATATCATTATGATCTGATAGTGAGGGAACCCATATTTCTGTGAATCTATTGCGCAAGGCAGGAGAAAGTTCTCGTTTCCCGTAATCACCACCAGGATTCATCGTTGCAAAAAATTGAAAGCCATCAACAGCTCGGATAAAAGAATCTCCTACGCCTTTTTCAGCTAGCAGAATTGTTCGTTCAGGTTCGAGAACTGGATTTAGTCTTTCCAGAACAGCATCGTCCGCCAAAGAAATTTCGTCAAGAAGGAAGAAATGCCCTTTTCTCATGGCTTGCACTAAGCTGCCATCAGACCATTCAAAAAGTGAATTTACTTTTGATATGCCGGATTCAATTAGTATTCTGAGTTCCGAAGGCAGCATTTTAAGACTAGCTTCTGGTAGTGACTGATAGTGCAAAAGTAAAGTATTAAGCTCATGGCTATTAGGGAGTGCTTTTTTCGCTTTACTTAATGCTAATAAAATATTTATCTTAAGATTCTCCATAATTCCAACACGATTTCTGATAGGTCTCTGGGCTCCAATTAAGTCGCCAGTCTCTGTATTTTGATGAGCATTGACAATGTGTAGTTCCTTGGCAAAAGCATCTGCTAACATTTGACAGACAGTGGTTTTTCCACAACCCGTCTCTCCAATAAGAAGAACTGGTTCTTTATTACGAATTGCATGAGCAACGAGAAGATACAGTCTCTGCATAGCATGAGTCCAAACGACCCCTTGAGAGTTAGGGGTTGCATTAAATGCTTGGATTTCTGGAGACGAGATATGATAAATTTGGTTTGGGTCGATTTTGACTTTCATTACTTTCTCAATAATTGTTTTTACGGCATTGCGCTCCTCTTGATTACGTACCCGCTCTGCCAGCAGCATATATCCGTTAATAGCAAGCTGATCGCGAGTTTCGTAAGCACGGAAAGCCCATCTGAAAAGGTCTCGTAGTGTAGCATAACTCTCTTTTCGTTCAAATAGACGATTTGACTGGCGCAATTTTGAAAGCTCTTCATACACTTTTACAATTCTACCGCAATCAGAAGGAGCTATATTTTGGCATCGGGTCTGTAAAATAGTTTGCAGCTCATCTTCAGGGATATCATCAAAATGAAGCTCCAGAAATCGATTTCGGAAAGCTCGCGATAAAAACTTTCTCCCTCCGTAGAGTCCAGGTGGATTTTGGGTCGCAAAGAGCATAAAATTCTCGTGGGGACGAACAATTTGCTGAGTTTCGGGTATAAGTAGCTCACGGTTATCATCAAGTAATCGGTTTAAGGCTTCAAGAACGTCAGTAGGCGCAAGGTTGAGTTCGTCAAGGATAATCCAATGACCCTGACGAAGGGCTTGGACCAAAAGTCCCTCCTCAAAGTTGAGCTGGCCATCAATGCCTGAAACGTAGGATCCAAGATATTCTTGTAAGTCGGTATGCTCGTGATTATTAATTCTAACACATTTATTCCCGGTGCGCCTTGCCAAATATTCGATCATACTAGTCTTTCCAGAGGATGTAGGGCCTTGAATCAGCACTGGATATCTCCGAGTTGAAGTAGCTCGAACTAAATTTAAAATATTGCGGTCGACAGACGGCGTCCTTATATAATGTTGTTGCTCTTCACAGATTTCATGTCCCTTGAGAAGCCAATAGTGGCGATCTTTTTTAACGTTCATAAAGGAAACGTATTTTCTCCCATCTTCGGGGTATTTTGGAGTCTGTGATAAGAGGGCCTTAACATTTTTATGACTTCCTAACAGGTGATGATCAATAAGCGGCGTCAGAATTTTTTCTGAATCACGGTCCAGTAGAGTCAAAAACCCCATAGCAAACCCTTCGAATAACGCTCTACGCAGGCCATAAAGTGGACAAACATCTATTGCATAGCTAAGTACCCTCGTTAGACTGCGAAAGCTGTAGTGTGGGACTTGATTGGCTCCATCAACTAATCTCTTCTCATCTGTAAGCCGCTTTGTGTTTAAGTAAAGCCTGGATAAATCCTGTGCGGCTTTAATATCATTTATCAAACTCTCTTTTAAATAAGCTTTGATGACACAAATTAAGTCATCCAAGTTTCTATCTGGACTGTCGACGTAAATTTCTGTAAATCTAGAGCGAATACCTGGAGCTAGATCACGCTTTCCTACGTCTGTAGCTGGGTTCATGGCACCGAAAATTCTAAAATTAGGATGTGCATAAACTCTTTCAAGATTTCCAGTGTCTGAAAGGAGAATTGACGCCCTCTTATCTAGTCGATTATTTAAAAGACCTGAAATACTTTCAAGAGTGTCCGGAGACGCTAGATTAATCTCGTCTAAAAGTACCCAATTGCCATTCCTAGCAGCTTTAACAATGTTACCCTCTATAAATGTAAATGCGAAAGCTTTGGAGCTTCCAGAAGCTAATTGAAGACTAAACTGATCTAGTTTTTCAGAAAATCTATCCCATTGAGGTTTAAGATCTAACAGTGCCTGGAGTCTCGATATCATCTTTCGTCTTTTTGGTGGATGTTCTGAAGCTGATTTCAAGGTAGGCTGCTCAGCCTGTTTTTTCAAGGTCAATAAACATTGATCAAACATCTTTGGAGCCTCTCGCCATAATTTTGTAACCTTGAGCCATTGTTCCTTGGCAATGTATTTTCTCAAAAGATCTAAATATTTCTGATTTTTGGTCGCAGAAAGTCCAGTAGATGAGAAGAGTTCGTCAAACTCATCTTTCAATGGTATGGCGAGCGTTCTTACATTAACTGGTTTGTAGCCTCCAAGAAGATCACCGACCTCACTTTGTTGAGAAAGGTTAACAACTGACAACGTATGTCCCAGACAATCTGCAAGCTGCTGAACTGCCGTTGTTTTACCGGTACCTGTCTCACCGACAAGAAGGACTGGCTCTGCAAAACTCACTGCGACTCCAATCTGTTCCAGTAAACGTTTTACATGCGAAGTATTGGCAAAGGGTCTCGAGTTGCTATTAGCTTTCTTGGTTCGTGCACATCTTTCTAAGTGTGCTCTTCCGATCATTAGTTTAGTTTCATGTATTTCATATTTTGGAGTATGGGAGCTAATGAAGTATTCTGCTCGTTGAGGTTCAATGCACATTTCTTCAGCGATGGATAAGATTATCTTTTCTCGTAATTTATGTGTCGGCAGACTAATAGCAAAACAATCGATAGCTTCAAGAAACATCTCGTATCGTATTGAATCATTAATTGGTTCGCGGCCAGTCTTAGAGCCGCTAGACAACAAGATCCCTTCTAGTCTTCTACACCACTTCATAAGATCTCGTGGACTGATTGTTCTGCCATGCAGGGATTCGGATTGAACGTGATTTGAAAGTTTTTTAGGGAATTTTTGAAGTCTATCATAGACCTTAATTATACCAGGCAAAAACTCGTGCAAGATGGGATATTTTTCGTCAATAATTTGTCGAAATTCATCAAGTGTGGGCATCTCAACGAGTACACGTTGCCATAGTCGAGCACCAAGCATTTGAAAAGAAAGGGGTTTCTCTTGTCCCGTCATACTAAGCGATGTTCGGATACTAGCAAGGAGACGAAAACTTCGACCAGCTTTTATTATCTCACCACGGCTAGGGATAAGTAACTTCCTCTTCTCGATAAGAGGTAGAATCACGCTGATGACCTCATTTGGCGCACGATCAAGATCTTCGATGAACACCCAGCGACCTTCTTTGACTGCTGTAGTCAGTACGCCTTCTTTCCATACAAAAGATCCCGGTGTTGACCCAGTTGTGTACATCCCAATAAGCATTTTTGCATCCGTCTGTTCATTTAAATGAAGAGTGACCATATTAGACTCAAAACCAAGCTCTCTAGCAAAGTCATTGACCAGCAAAGTCTTCCCGGAGCCAGCTAATCCATGTAGAAGAACTGGCGAGCTTGAAAGGAGGCAAGATCCAAGCTTGTCCATATTCCTAACTGTCGTTGACGTTATTACAATAGAAGACGGCACAGGGGGGGGTCCCTCAGGTCGAGGAAGTACTATGTTTCCTCTTCGGGAAACAAGTGAAGTTAAATTTTCCATATTAACTACACCATGCTCTAAATCCATAACTCTTAACTTGGACCTCGAGTTTCTGACCTCCTGTAATCTATTTTCTTCGAGTAGGCTCAAAAAAATTAAATCCCTTTCACTCCCATCGAAATCACCTTGAATAACCTCTTTCTTACCAATATATTCCTTTATCATTTCCTCCTGTTTGAAGTCTGCCGCAGAAATAAATTGAGAAATTACGCGTACAGCCAGATATCTTACAGCCAGATTTTTATGTCGAAAGAGGCGTTGTACCCTCGAAATGTCGATTAAGCTAGCAAATGTTTGATTGTCTACATTAAGGAGCCTCCACATCGCAAGGAGAGCCTGTTGTAATCGCAAAGGATCCATATTTCTTTCCTCGCTACTTTCATGTACCAGTAATTCTGATGTATGATCTCTTTCGCGTTTAGACGCGAGATACTTCTCCAAAAAAATTCCGAGATGTGGCGCAAAGGGTAGTATTCGCGCAAATGCCGAAATGACATCACATCCATTTAAACCTTTCGTTATCCATCGCGCACAAGTATCAGCGAAGACGTATTCGAATCTTATAAAAAGGTTTAAAGTGAGTTGTGGTTGTAAAGCAGCTGCTGCGAGATCTTCAAGGAAAGTTGGTGTCTGTTGAGATAAAATAAGTCCTTCAATTGATTCTGACAGTTTTTCAGACATCTGCTTTGTATCTAGTGATCCTAAAAGCTCGTCGAGGTCCATTGTGAAGTTAATAATTTGGGGCTGTTCGAAAATAATACGCGACTAGATCTCGAAATAATTTTGGATCCGTTAGGATCAAATATATTCCGATCCGGTCTAATGCGCTGCCAACTCGAAAGTTTAAGACGCCGCACACAACGTTGACGTTACTGAGCTGGACGCTTCGCCAGGTGCACTACCCAGCAAATCTTTAAATCCTCGACAAATAATGTCTTCCACCTGTCAAATTTCAGTTCGCAGCTCACTGAGGGCCCTTCGCGATCCAAGATCAGTTTGCGTCACAAGCCGTGGTGTTTTTTCATACAGAAGTCAACAATGCAGAAGATCAAATGTAACCAAGGCGACCGATAGCCCAAAGATATCGGATATTGTGGATCAAATTAGTAAATTGACCCTTTTAGAGACGGCAGATCTAGTTGCTAGTTTAAAGGTTTGATTACTTAATTCAATATTCAATTTCTATGGGTGACCGAAAACTAACGTCAAACTACTCCGAATAGTCGCGTCTCAACATTCCCGATATCCCAATGGGTGGCTTTTCTGTTGCTGGAGGGGGCGCTGCTCCTGCTGCTGCCCCAGTTGAAGAGGAAGAAGCAGCACCTGCTCAGCAGGAAAAGACCATGTTCAACCTAAAGCTAGAAAGCTTCGATGCAGCCGCTAAACCAAAAATAATCAAGGAAATCAAGAGCTTGTTGGGGTTGAGCTTAGTAGATAGTAAGAAATTTGTCGAGAGCGCACCAAAGCTCATGAAGGAAGGTGTTGCGAAGGAAGAAGCGGAGAAAATTGTAGCTACGCTAAAAGCGTTAGGTGGTGTAGTGAAGATGGAATAAATGGCTGGCAATAGAGTATCTTGTATCAACAGAAAGCATAAACCCCAACTTTTCATTCACAGTTGCTGGCACGGTATTGATGAAGTACGGTTTGCAAATAATTTACATGTAGATAAATTTTGGATTTTTTGATAATTTAATTTACTTTAGTCTTTGTCCTGTGCAAATTATTTTAGGTAGACAAATATTCTCAGCTTTCCAGTGACCGCAAAAACTGAATGGAGACTTTTGATCTGACATAACGTACTGTCGGATCTATCTTTTTAATCCTTCCTCATTGACACCTTGACTGTGTAAATGAAAGAACGTCCAACAAAAATGGTGTTTGTTTGTTTTGTTTAATATTTAAAGTGCACGTGCAAGGCACGTGTCCTGTCGTCTCCCGAGGGAGCAAATGACGCACAAAAACGGTGTTGGTGTACATAAATTAGTCAAGAGAGGAGATGTATATATCATATGTCCAGTATTTGATTTCACCGATAAGCGGAAATAGGCGAGGAATACTTAGAAAAGGGACCCTTCAGGGAAAATCTGAGGATAATTAAATGTCGAGTCTTCCACTCATCTACATGTAAGAACACATATACTTAGCACGGATCCTACTGTCCACAAGTCATAGTGTCATGTCATGTTGTAACCTATTTTTGTTCGAGGTGTCTAGTGAGAATGCAAGACATTGTGAAGGCTAAGCGACACGTTTATCCTAGTGACTTGTCTCTGTCCGTCTAATCTTGTGCAGCTTATTAAGCATACTACATCCTATCGCTCCACCAAATAGTTGTTATGTAGTACTCGATACATCCCACAAAATGTTTCTTGTCCTGAATCTTCGTATTTGTGTCTGTCTACTTGACTCATAATTACGAGCTGCGTGTCCTTAGTACATCAAACCACGTTCACTTTGCACAGCAACGTCCTTGATTCATTCTAATCATAACAGGTGTTGTAGATGTTATATCTAGCAAAGGACTATAAATGTCTCTTCTATGTCTACATTTTAGGAGATATCACCTTTTACACACTCGTTTATTCATCTTTCCTCTAGACAGTCAGCTTCAGCCTGTACCGGATTTTTCATCACAGTCATCTTAACTTCTACCCTTCATTTTCCATATTCTTCATAGATTTTATCTTAAAACCAAAGCTTATTTAATCAACACTTGGCAACTTTCAAACTCAAGCCTATTCAAGATGCAATTTTACACAGCTATCCTTTTCACGCTCGCTAGCGTACAATTGATACAAGCTAGACCTTTAGTGGACGAACAGCTGATCCAGATCTCTGGCTCAACGGTTGCAGATTCGGCGTCACTTTCGAATTCAATCTACAAAAGAGGTATTACAGGTTAGGATTTCATCTTGAACCTTTGTTCGCAAGACTCATAATCACACAGCATCGGGAAGTTCATCAAAGGGAGTAAAAGTCGCTCGTGCAAATAGCGATGAAGTTGTGAGTTGATTAACCTGTCGAGAAACTAGTGGCTAACTCTGATGAAGATCGATAAGATCGCCGACGAAACCAAAGAAGAAATCAAAGAGAAGAAAGATGATTTCAAGACATTCAATTCCAAGCTAAATGCAATGATGGATTTGCTCAAGGCCAAAACTGTTGAGGAAATTCAAGAGAAAAAGGACGATATTAAGAATTTGAAAACTAAAGTACAAGACAAAAGTGATAAGCTTGCCGACAAGGCGATCGCGGATTTGAACGATAAGTAAGATGAGTGTCATGAAGCAACGGTTTTCTTAGTAGGGACAAGTTTCTGAGAAACAGGCGTTTAATTTCGATTAGTCAAATGGCATGCTAGTTCAGTCCAAATAATCGCTTATGGTAAAGCATGTCTTAATTTCTCCGATGTGACGAATTTTGTAATTAAATTCCGTCACCTAAGTTTGGGCCCCCAAAAAAACCCCACCATCGTATAGACCTCTTGACATCGACCAACTTTTATCTACACTACACTTCTACGACCAATATAATTTTGATATTTATAAGATTCTAAGATTCTCTAAATTCATCTGTATTAATAAACAATTCGTCTGCCTCGATTTGAGCCCTCTGAATGGTCTCAATGTTCACAAACTTCGAATTAGGGTTCATTTGGACTCTACTACGTTTCCTAGTCCTACTAGCCTCAACTTGAGCCTCCATTGTCTCAATTCTTTGTCGAACTATAGCTAACTAGTAATCCTTTTCATCAAAGCTTTTTTGAATCTTGCGAAAGGGCAAGCGCTGAGTATTCTGACCATCGACACCCTTGCTTAATAATCCGATGTAACAACGGAACTTATTTATTTTTCTTGGAGCTGAAGAAGGCACTTCTAATGCCTCAAACGCCAATCTATCCCCAGAATTGGAATTAGAGAATCTTTTGAAAGCCTTATCATTCATATCTATGGGATTCGGCTTGTTGTTAAGCAACAAGGGGCTACTGAGCGGCTTGGCTATACTAATAGGCCACAAACCTGTCTATTTCCACCCACCGATGATATCTTTGTTAAATGTGCTCAAAGTCACTTACTGCAATATATCACAAAGTTTCTTCTACCTAAGGCCATACCAGTATGTCATTCGCCAAGTAATTCAGGCTCCCTTTTGTAGGCCATTTTAAGAGGGCCAAAGACTGAATAGTTAAGAGGCTAAAGAACGTAGGATGTATGCAGCTGGAACAAAAGCATATTGATATTGTTCTGCAAGCGCAGATGTAAAAATATTCTATTGTCTCATGACTGTTGAAATTACGCTCGGCTATATAGTTCCCGTCCACCTTAACCAACTATTGAGATTTCATAAAAAACTGAATAATATCAACGCTGTGCTCCTAAAATGGGTTCTAAAGAATCTGCGATACAAAATGCCATCAGTGAAATTAATTCTGGGTCTTATAAGAGCGAGCGAGCAGTTGCTAAAGCATACGGTGTTCCTCGGTCCACTTTAAGAGGTCGGATACGGGGGGATCATTCACATACGATAG
>JAATOF010005146.1:0-11358 GCA_013170925.1 Podosphaera leucotricha
AATATCCGCTTCAACCACTCTACGCCGATAGAATTGAATGTCCATCCATTCTCCAAAGTAGTGTAGAGCCAGTCAGGTACTTTGTTTGGCGAAATCCAGGTTGTTTGAAGGATTTTACCCTTGAAAATTACCGCACAGCGAAGTTTCCTGCCCCCGGCAGAGATGGCCTCAATAATCGAAACTCACTGACGTGATTCTGAGCTTTTCATATTGGTTTTTTTTTCGAGAATCTGCAATGACCCTAGAATTACTACAGATACCAAGGGCAATTCCTGTTTCGTCCATGTTGTAAATATCTTCGGTCCGGATGTTGTATTGCTTCCTCTTCTCTTCAAACAACTGTAGGAAGCGACCTATTTGGTCGGGAGTTGCTACGTTTGCGCGTGCAGCTTCAATTTATTCAGTCACAGAGATGATTCTCTTGACTGGCAATAATCTTTGGCAACAAATATGAGATTTGCGAGAATTACTTGTCCCATTGATACGGTTGGAGACGGTTGATCGAGGAAGGTTATATGCAATAGCAGCAGCACGCTGGCTTTTATAAAGACCGGAATTCAAATCAGCGATACATTTTAGTGACTGGGATTCACGATTATCCATATTGAAGCGCTTTTGTTGATGTTATGTGGATTTAAAGTGAAGGAGATGCTCTACGAAAGTGACCGATATTCCTTAGCGTACTTTGGCCATTTTTCTATACGAATTAAGCTTAATTAATATATTCGAAAGTAGCTTCCGTTTATTCACTCATATTTGTTAGAATGGAAGACGGTGATGAGCACCAACTTTAGTTGTTAGACTAAACGCTTTGTTGAAGAGATTCTAATTGCACGATATTCAACATCATCACACGTGGAGACTATTTTTTTTCTCTCTCTTGGAAGGAAAACCCTCTGTACTACTTACTGCCCGAGGTAGATATTTAACAAAAATTTCGGACAGCAATACACACATACTCTATCACGGTAAGAAACGAGATAAGTGTAACATCCTGTAGGAGCTTTTAACTGATTGAATAGTAAGTCACTTTTCTGGACGGGCGAAGACTCCAGAAATGATCCGACTGTACATCGATAGTATTCTCTGAATGATGCCCCATATCTACTCGGATGTTATCCCCAAAAACTACCAAGAAATACTAGACTTGGCCGTGCGGAGAAGCTCCATTTTCAGATCAGCCTAATACAGAAAGTAATGGAGGAAATTATGAAAATTTTGCGACAGGAATTGCGGGCATTATCAACGGTCCAGAAGTCATCTCAATACTTAACGACCATTCAGTCTTCCACTGTCTTACGAAGGAAGATATATTTGAACACCAAGAAAGTACCGACACATTTATCCCAACAAAACACATTCAGACCGATAATGAAATATCCACTGAGAATACTGTATTTATGGTCAATCGATATTCCTCGGACAAATTTCACGGAATATTACCAGATACACGAGCTGCTGGTGTCTCTACAGCAGGTGAACCTCAGTTTATTGCACTTCAGAGACATTTACCCAAACTTCGGATTGATATAAATAGAGCAGGTGAACATACCATCAAATTTGGGCTTGGCAAAAGTAACTCACTTGGGACTATCAATGTTCCTACACCAATTGGGATAATTACATTCCATGTTGTTCCAGTAAATACCCCATTCCTTTTATGTCTAGAAGATATGGACAAGCTCGGTGTTACTATTGATACTCTACAAAATTTCATGATTCAAGGCTCCAAGAAAGTACCCGTCGTCCGAAAATGGGGACATCCATGGCTTCTACTTGATCATCAAATTGAAGAAACCATTGTACACGGTCACTTGACTGAATCTGAATTACGACAACTTCATCGCAGATTTGGTCACCCCGCAGTTCATAGATTATACCGAATTCTTCAGAGAGCAGGCCATCAAGATATTGAACATAAAGCTATCGAACATCTGACAAAAGTATGCCATCATTGCCAAATGAACGCAAAATCACCAGGCAGATTTCGCTTCACATTAAAAGAAGATTGCGAATTCAACTACTCAGTGGTTATTGATGTGTTGTACCTAGATGGA
This sequence comes from Podosphaera leucotricha, assembly GCA_013170925.1. Lineage (NCBI taxonomy): Eukaryota > Fungi > Ascomycota > Leotiomycetes > Helotiales > Erysiphaceae > Podosphaera > Podosphaera leucotricha. Next base: position 2,058 of record JAATOF010005146.1, read on the forward strand.
CGACCAGTCCTACAGGTTGTCGATGAAGCAACCGCTTTTCATGCTGCCCGATTTTTAAAAGACATGACAGCAAAGTCAGCATGGGATGCTTTGCGTCACTGCTGGATAGATACCTATCAAGGCCCGCCTGATATAATCGTTGCTGATGCTGGAAAGAATTTTACATCGCAAGAATTCATAAATAATGCCGATGCCTTGGCAATTACAGTCAAAATTGTCCCTGTTGAATCTCACAATAGTGTGGGAAAAGTAGAAAGATATCATTTACTTCTTCGAAGATCATATGATATCATTAAAGAAGAATCAAAAGATTGTACGCATGATAGAAATATCATATTACAGATGGCTGTTAAAGCAGTCAACGATTCTGCAGGCCCAGATGGAATTGTACCTACACTTTTAGTGTTTGGTGCATACCCCCGATTGAGTAAAGGATCTCCGTCATCACCCACAACTTATAAACGTGCAGAAAGCATAAGAAAGGCAATGAAGGAGATACGCGAAATAAAGGCTAGGAGATTAGTCAATGACGCCTTGTCAACAAGAAATGGTCCTTCTTCGACGGAAACATTAGCCTTACCATTGCAATCAGATGTTCGAGTTTATCGTGAAAAGAAAGGATGGACAGAGCCACATAAACTCATTTCAATTGACGGAGAAACATGTATGATTGACATGCCTCATGGTCCTACCCCTTTTCGTTCTGTAGTGGTTAAGCCATATTATACAGAGGCTAATAACCCTACAACTAATTCCCTGGAGCTTCCCTCAAACAAAGATCTCGATCAATCCACAGAATACCAACCTCCTGTTACCCGAAGCAAGAGATCAAATGAAATAAAAATTAATTATTCAGGAGCCTATTTAACTGCAAAAGAAAAATCAGACATAGAACTCTCTATAAAGCTCCGAAAAGATGGTATAATCTCCACCACTGGAGAGCCATTTGAAATTTCAACTCAACAGGAAATAAAAGGGGCTGATTGAACGCGGCGTTTTCACATTCGTCCAGAAAGACGATATAAATCAAGATGAAAAAAATATTCAAGTCAAGAATTGTAAAAGAAATTAAAGGAAAAAATACGTCCACCCCATTTGAAAAGTCGCGGCTTGTTATTCAAGCATACGACGATCCTGGGAAAGAGCTAGTACTAACACAATCCCCAACCATCCAACGCGCAAGCCAAAGACTAATTGTAGCCCTGGCTCCCTCATTTATGAATCTCCCTGACAGAAAAATGGGAATGTGGTTGCGAGATATTACTCAGGCCTACACCCAATCATCTACAACCCTCCAACGAACTATTTACGCAGATTTACCTCGTGAGCTGAAAAATAAATATCCCAGTGGAACAGTAATGGCAGTAATAAAACCATTATACGGAATTGCAGAGGCGGGTACGCATTGGTGGGCAACCTATTTTAACCACCACCGAGATCAACTGGGAATGATCACCTCAAGCTATGATCCGTGCCTTCTTATAAGCGATCAGAATAATAAAAACTTTGGTCTAATTGGCTTACAAACTGATGATACTTTAATACTGGCAGATGCTGGTTTTAATATTCTTGAAAATGAAAAGCTGAAAGAAGCTAATTTTATGGCAAAACCAAAAGAAAAACTTACTAAGAATACGCCCCTCCTTCTTAATGGGTGTAAATTAAGCTTGGCAAACGACTCTGCTTCATTAGAACTTAATCAAAAAGGGCAAGGAAAGAAACTGGAACTCGTTGATTTTGAAGTCGGAAATTTCCAGCAATCTTACGTACAGCAACGTGCTCGTGGAGCATACATTGCATCCATATGTCAACCGGAAGCGAGCTACGATCTCTCTGTTGCCGCACAGCATCAGGATCCCTCACGCGAGGATGTCCTGGCTCTCAACAAAAGACTAAAGTGGCAAATGAAAAATATCGATCGAGGGATTAAATATATACCTCTAGATTTGACGACTAATGGCATTAAAATTTTTGTATTCGTTGATGGTTCCTTCGCAAGTAACAAAGATTTTAGTTCACAAATTGGGTATGAAATAATAATTGGGACTGAAGAGGTCAAAGCTGATAATAAGTTCAACCTGACGGGTAATTTGGTCCACTGGAGTTCAACCAAATCAAAGAGAGTCACACGAAGTGTGCTGGCTTCTGAAATCTATGGAATGGTCGCCGGTGTAGATATGGCATTTGCGATCAGCTCTACACTTAAGATCATCACCAATCAACTCGACCTACCACCAATTCCTACAGTTGTCTGTACAGACTCATACTCTTTATACGAGTGTCTTGTAAAACTGGGTACCACAAAAGAAAAACGTCTAATGATTGATATCATGTCAATTAGACAATCATATGAGCGTCGTGAACTGTACGAAATACGTTGGATACATGGAGCCGATAATCCGGCCGATGCCATGACGAAAGCGACGCCCAACAAAACGTTAGAGCATTTCGTTGATTCTAACACTATTGAAGTACGGGTACAAGGGTGGGTTAATAGGAGCAGTTAGAAGAGTGTTCTCCTATCATCAGTATCAGTCGACACCAACAAAAATTGTCTACAGCTTGGAAGCTTCGGATAATACCCAACTCGTCGAGGATTCCTGACAATTCACAAACAGAAAACTTGCCAGTGTGGGAATAAGTTGACACCTGATCACACTAACTGGATGATGATCTACGATTTACCGACAAATCGTATTCACTCCTTGACGATCTTTTCCTTTGTTTTATTATCATGTCTCTATTCGTCTACGTAAGGCTAGCTGTATTTATTTTCATAAGTAGGAGTTACATCCCCATGTTTTAGAGGGAAAATTGAATATATTTATCAAATTGGACTCACTGTTTCATCACGTGATTTTACCTTGAAGTTTAACCAACAGGCTTAAACTATGTGTACTTACTACACAAGCATTCTGAGTGGTTCATTTTTCTCCTGCATTTCACCATTTACAGTGGATTTGATGGACTACAACCACCGGGTAGGCATCGTGGCAACTAGAATTTTTCACCTTCAATGTTTAAGGTGCGAGGCGAAAGGCGTATGGTTACTGCACACACGCGATGTCTTAAACTGTTCCTTTTTCCCTGTGGCAACCAACAAGGAGGGGCAGTCGACTACTTAAACTGTAGAATAATGTAGATCAGGCCGAAGGATTACTGATCAGCCCTTGAGATCCATATTGCTAGATTCCCCTAATACATGTATTCCAATACCCATCTCTTAATTTACATGTATATGGATATCCCAGTAGAATAGACTAGGCAACGGGGGTAGCCCAAGAAGTTGTAAAGAAATATCTATACTTCGGTGAGTCTTTACGTTCAATCACGTGCCTCTAGTATATTAGATATTTTAGCAGACATCTTATTCTAGAGGTTTCTATCAAATTCCCTTAGCGTCGTAGAAATCTCCAGAATTTCTTTGATGCTTCGTCGAGGTTTTTGGAGGTATACTTAGGCCCGTGCTGATTAAGCGATATTATATGACGCCTCATTATACCCGGCGTACAGCTGGATCAAGCCCCATGACCTCAAGTCCATAACATTCAAAAGGATAAAGTGTGATAGCAACGTTGACCATTCTCGACCTTTTGAAAACTCCACCTGCCTTTAATCCTGTATGCCCGAACGGCCTAGATAGAAAGATACGTATAATCTTATTTAATTACAGGAAAGATAATATTGGTGGCATCTATGACAGAATGAGAAATGATGCGCAAGTCTATGATGCCAGTGAAAAGGCATACGTCAAATAAAGAGATACCGTGGAAGAAATAATCAGAAACTTTTGAGTTGACAAATCTGGTATTACACGTACGTAGTTAAGTTAGTCGTTGGCTTATGGCATAATGATATTTTCCATTCATGACTACACAGAGCATATGATGGAATAGTGCGAAGAATACCTTTCGATGATTCTATGAATTATCTACCATCTCCAAGTATATTCTTACACCATTCTTTAAGGGTCATATCTCTACAGCTCAAGAAATTTCTAGTTTCTGCCAACTATGACAAGATAACCTGTTTGAAGATAGAGATTTGTTTATACAAACAACCATTACAATCTGGTTAAAGATAATATTTGCTCCTACACACAAGGTATAATAATGCGACTTGTGAATACGTTTTATGATCCACGGCCCCGAAGCGTATTACAAAGACTTCAAGTGTGTTGATGATTCTAGTGGTGATATTTTCTTTCGTTCCCATTTCTCCCATCCGGCTTGACAAAGATCTTCCTCCACGACCATATCTCGCATCCTGAAAACTCGGGCTGGATATTGTTCCAAGGCCCACTTTAAAATCTCTTTTTTCCTTATAGCCGCTACGAGTATAAACCAAGAGACGGCGCACACGGATCCTGCCATACTTCCCACTAAGATTTGTTTAGTGGTATGGTAGCTCAAATAAGTCCTGCTCCAAGCAACTAGCCCCGCGCTAGCTAATGCTAAGACTGACAAGCTAACCCGGGATGCTAGACTTAGGGGGACATGGGTCGCAGTGGGCGGTTTTGGGACGTGTCTGAAGAGCAAAAAGAGCGTCAAGCTGACCGAAAAAAAAGTTACAAATTGCGCGTGGGAGGAGGGCATTCCATATCCCTTGCCGTGCATCTGTTTGGGCCGTTCTTCCTTCAGTATCCGCTTCAGTGCAAAGTTCATCGCCTCACACGCCATTTGTCCGATGAACATGAGCAAGATCTCCACCTCTCGGCTCGACCAGATCAAGGTAACATAGACGATACAGAGGCCTTGAGGAACTAGGGCAAGCCAGGCGCAGAAGTAGGAGAGGAGATCGTTCGGATCCTGCCCAGTTAGTTTGAACTCAATTGGACGGGATTCTGAGGTTGCATACATAATGTACATGCGTTAACGACAGCGACGCAAGCGGTCGCGCATCCGTCATTGCCCTTATTCGCGTGATATTGTGACCGAAGTATACTATTGAACATCAGGGCGTCTAGAGAGTGTCATCTAATCCTCCTTCTTTCTGCCGACTTGATCCTCGGGAATATTACCTAAAGCGGCGGAAGAATGAGACTTCACAACATGTATTTCCCCTTATACTGGGCACGTGAATAGCAACTTTCCAAAAATATTATAGATTGTATTTTAACTGAATCACGCATTGAATTCGTGCCCCCAGCTAAATAATTGAAATAATTAAAGATGGACGACGAACGACTGATTGAACTTGATTGTTTAACATCAATCTTTCCAGAACTCCTCATTGACTCCCAAGACCCATTCTCTTTCACTCTTGAATTGCCTGTTCATCCTGAGACGTGTGTGAAGTATAGAGTTTTATATGATACTGGTAATAACCCTCAGCTCTCCCAACCGCATCCAGGGAAACAAAAAGATCCGTCTACGACCATCAACTCTGAGGTTCAGACGCTTTCATATTTACCATCTCTTCACGTGCGTGTCACTCAACCCGAAGGATATCCGCTGAGTGTGCCACCGGAAATTCAGCTCTCGCTGAACCCTCAATGGCTGTCGGATGCTGAACTTGACACCCTTAAATCTAACGGAGAAGCATTATGGGAAGAGGCTGGCGGCTCAATGATTATCTATAGCATTCTTGACTCACTTCAGCAGGCGGCTGAAAATGCATTTGGATATTCTTTGGAAGATAAGATTCTTGAGATTCCTGAAGAGTTAAGGATACCTCTCCTCGATTTTAATATCAACGAAGGTCAACGTGTATTTAACCAGGAAACATTTGACTGTAGTATTTGCCTCGACCCTAAGAAGGGCAAGCTGTGTCATCAGATGTTGGGGTGTAAACATGTTTTTTGCGTCCAATGTCTACAGGATTTTTATAATAATGCCATTCACCTCGGCGATTTGACCTCAGTTCGATGCCTTGCCCCAAAGTGTGCTCAGAATTCCAAAGAATCCCAGGAACACTCCCGAGGTCAATGTAAGATTAAGACACTGGGACCAAGCGAACTCCTACAGATCCCACTCGAACGAGACATGGTTACTCGATATGTGAAGTTGAAGCACAAGCTAGAGCTTGAGTCTGATAAGAATACAGTTTACTGCCCAAGGACCTGGTGCCAAGGAGCTGCCAAATCAAAAAAGCATAGAAAACCCATGGGACTTGAATATGAGATTAGCGAGGTTGAAGAGTCAGAGACTGAGAAATGCGAGTTCCTCCAAAATTCAAGCCGTCAAGATTTACTTTCAGTTTGTGAAGACTGTACGTTTGCCTTTTGCGCACGGTGTTTTCAGAGTTGGCACGGGGAATTTACCCTGTGTATTCCAAAGACAACAAATGAAGAAGCTACGGAAGAAGAAAAAGCATCACGCGAGTACCTTAAACTACATACGACACCCTGTCCGACATGTGCAGCTCCATCTCAGAAGACTCACGGTTGCAATCATATGATCTGTTTCAAATGCAATACACATTTTTGCTACTTATGTTCAGCTTGGCTCTCGCCCGCGAATCCATATAAACACTACAACGAGGTCACAACAGGTTGCTACATGCGTCTCTGGGAGTTGGAAGGGGGTGATGGCGACGATGTGGGTATAGAGTATGCCGGTGGAAGGCGGGAAAATGTAAATCATAATTTCGAAGAAATCCCTGAAATTATATTTCCACTCGCAGATCTACCTCCAGCCGCCCCTGCTGCGCCTGCTCCCACGATAGCTATGGCCGCTCCTCCTCTCCTACAGCTACAGCGAGAAGGCCCCCTGGTGCTTCGTATCAATCGGATTCTTTAGTTGCCTCATACCCCAATCATGTTCGTTGGTATTCCCATACTGTGAAATCCAGCACTCATGAGTAATAAATAATTTCTGTCTATTTTGTACCCAAGTTAAGGTACAACGTCTAACTCACTCGCCCTGAGTGTGTGGTCTATTTTCCCTCAATAAAGGTATCCTTGTAGCGTAATACCTTTGGGAAAGGTTTTGAAATAAGATTGGCGCCAGCTCAAGAAATCACTTTATTTACCACGGGTATATAAACGCTCAATCACTCGAGGAGAGAAACAATAAGAATTTATGATATAGAAATCGATTCTACAATTGTGTATTCTGGTACAGATCTATTCAGAAGATATCATATTTACAATACAAATTGCGGAGAGAGATATTTCTTTCACAATTCCCCATAGAAGCTTTTAATCGAATGTATTTGCCAAGGAGTATCAATTTAAAGTCAAATCCTTTTTTATAGGCCCGTGACTCGGAATAGGCATTGAGGATATCGATTCAACGTCAAATACTAGCAGGGAGGTTTTCGAGAGCGGAACATAATTTGTCGTCTGCAAGCAATTAAGCGTTTGCTTCAGGTTCATGTGGAATGATGGCATATCCTCAGGTTGGATGCATCCATCTAAGGGGTGTTTGTTCTTCGCGATCCGTAGGGTACAGAGTAGTGACAAGGCAATGGTCTTCCCAAGGAAGAGATGAATCAATTGGGTATGAGCTAAATACAGAAGACGTTGCGTGAAGAGGAAACCTCCTTCACGCAGGACCTATATGTATATATAAAGTTCAGAAGTGCAAATACCTAACATTGTCTCCGTACAATGCTTCGCTCATTGGAAATCCTTCCATGACTCGTTACTCTCTGTATGCTGGAATAAACTCTACGCTCCTCAAGACAACAACCTTATTTTGACAAGGCGTTTCATCTCAGCGTCCGGTAGATTAATCCATGAAAATCCATCATACAGAAAAAAACACATTAAGCCCTCTCTTCAGGCCCTCTATTCCATATACATGTATCAAGCAAAAATTCACAGTTTTTGATGCTCTCAGTCTCTGTTAAAGTCGTATTTTCCTTGCATCGAAAAATATTAAATATGCAGAGGCAAATCCCTGACGGATGACGATAGTCAATTTTACAAAGCAGCCACCGACAAAATATCGACGAATAGATCGATGGGAAAAATGAGTTTGAGTTCAAGGATGACCATCTTCAGAAAGCCTGTTTTGACGACTTTACCCATTATGCGAAGGGGAAATTTACAAGATTGCATCAACTTAGCTGGAAAAGACCCTTCATCCTCATTGGAGATTCCAAAGAATACATAAATATGGGACAGAAACGTAACAAAACATGTAATGAAGTGGAGTCTAGACTCGAGGGAAATCGAATCGTCTACTGAAATGTCCATTTGAGAAGATAATATTCTCAAGTAATGCCCACATACTCATCGCGCCCAAGACAGAGCCACATTCATAGGCATCTGTCAAAACAATAAATACTCTTATCGCAACGACCAACTAAAAATGCCACCGTTCTTGTAGGTCTCTCATTTGAGGTTCACCACCGTATATATCCCACATTGGCCAGCGAAAGCTTACAACGACAATCGTAATATTCCAATCACCTCTCGCACCTTGCCGCTCAAGAAATCGCCCATGTGTTCAACGTGTCCAAACGCGATCCGCAAGATATCGCCTGAGAAGACACTTCTGACTACACCCATCGCCACAGTATCTCTCACCAGGTGGAATAGAGCTAACGTCTCCTGCGCAACTCATGTTCTCTCATGTCTGGCTGAAGGACTGGCTTACCTTACTTATTGACACGCTGAGGCTTACAGTGCCTAACTACGCATCTTACATAGTCAATTGGAAAGAGCATAAACATAGACGTAACCTTTCTGCCTTGTTGAAGGCTACCGATGCCCCTTCAGTCGGTAGAGTAAATTCACGGAAAAGCTGTTAAGGATAAATGCAGACGGTCACTGCACGAAAGCAAGATCACAAAATAAGTTAATATTAAATCTGCAGAAGAAACTTAACTGCTCTAGAATACTGAAATGTATAGTTTTCCCTTTCTTACTAAAAGGTTCCTTCCTTAATCCTTACCATCGTTGCTCCTGACGTACTTAGAATTATCCAGAGTACTCTCGACTCTTCTGGAGACTTCTGGAGAGCTCTAGTAGTCAAAGCAGGGAGTCCCCCCGACCCTCGTCTATTATGTGGGGCACGTCAGTTATGCACGCCTAACCGCTACCAGGCGTTTACCGCATAAGCGCGTCGCGCGCCACGACCGGGAAAACGGATGGGCCAAGCTGATTTGCCCAGCCACAACCTACCGGCACAGCCCGTCACAAAAGCGAACTTGTCAACTTCTTGCTTTCGTATTTTTCGGTCGAGCTTGGTAGGTAGCTGGTTGTCTGACCCGTGATAGGCCAAGAGAGTACGTTGAACCATAATTTGCACCCGTCAGCCTCGGGGGTCACCTGACATTCACCCGCAAGTTTCTGTCAGCCTCGTGGGTTATCCGACTGTGTCTTCGAATCTCAGAACGGGGGTCACATGAC
>JAATOF010005149.1:0-10657 GCA_013170925.1 Podosphaera leucotricha
AGCTTCAAGAATATTAATTTTTGTTTTTTCCTTTATTTCTTTGTCATCACGTGAATTTTTATGGCTATTTAGCCATTTCTTTATGGCTATCCAGCCGTTCCCTTTATAGAGGGGGAAGTTAAGTTACGATACAGTCTCATAGTTTAGATATATAATAAGATATATTTTGAACTCAAGACACTTCGTGACCAAATTGAAACTTACTTATTCTTTCTTGCACTTTCCGGTACCAAATAACCTCAAGAAGACGTCACCTTGGAAGATAGAAGATAGATAGGAGAGTAAAGGAGATAAGTAAGAGATTCTTGATATTCAATTAATTAAATAATTGCTAGTAGATTTGAAAGAGTAACCCTAACATGTACATGAAAATCTATCCTGCTTCCTTTGTACTTCTTTAATAAAACAATATAATTGAAACTTTACGAAGCTACACTTAGGTGTAGATGTCGACAGAAAGTGGTAGAATCTAGGAGACGATGTCTACTAGATTCTAAGCGAGTTTAAGGGGCCCTCGGTTAGAGCAAGGATCTCCCCTGTCATCAATGCAGTCGTGCACCCACTTATTTACAACAAAAGAGGATAGGAGCACTGTAAAAGATTTGGCCTGGGTCAGAGAGGAGCCCTAGTGTTATAATAGTCTTGGACTCAAGATAGCACGAATAAATCAAAAAACAACTAGGAGTTTTTCGTTCTACAACAAATTGCACGTCTCTGCTCCATGTAACCCTGGCGCTTTAAACATACCTCGACCTAAACGGTTAGTCCCAAAGCAAATAATTTCCATATTTATCATAAGATTGTGAGAAACCTTGTCAATTATTAGGGAAGTTTTATCCCTGTAATCCAGTACACTATTTAACACGGACACAGAATAATTATCACCCGTGATAATATGCGTGTCACATGACCATGTAAGCGAACCTAGCGCCTTCCAAAAATTTTTTCTACATTTTAACACCTAATTTCTCATAGATAGATGCCGTATCTTGATACAAATTTATCTTTAAACTTTCTTCAATTACATTATACAAAATTGTGAAAAATTGTTGGCTTAAGATGACGAGGACCCTATTTTGTTTTGGAGAGCTATTATCTATTTAAGCGAGATTAAGCGAAGTTAATTTGAAACATAACTGTGTTGGTTTTGGATACTCGACACGGACATCAAATAGTCTAAGTTTTATCAGAGCTACACTGTGTCTGTCAGTGCCTTTTACTCTACAAAAATTTTCAGTCCAGAAGTCTTTCTCAGTGTTATCAGAGCTAAGAATTCTCGAATACCTACTTCAACAACGCGGTGTATAATATATTTTCATTTTCAATGCTTTTGATTTCAATTTCTACACGTTCCTGATGCTGCGGTAATGAGCCAATAAATTAGTTTATCTTCGCAGCAATAAAGGCAATTTAGCTATAACATCTGCATACGTGTACACGTAGATCTTCTCCAGATAATCATTCTCGATACAGATCGCATTTCCAACATGCAAGGCACGGATCTCTACATGTACAGGATCCAGTTAAATATTCTAACGGGTACCCAATTTATGTCGAACCCAAAATAAGTAAGAGATTGGTGCCCGAGATGTCCGCTGGAAATCATGATAACACGCACTCCCAAGCCATTCATCGACAAGCATGATAAAGAATAGGCACCAAATTGCTTCCCTACGTTCCTAATAGCTTGCCAAGGTCAGGTCTGCTGATGTGGAGTAGAATGCCTTCGCAATGCTTTATTTCGATATCGCCTCAGTTGACCATAATTTCAGATTTATCTGCGAAGTTGTCTAGGACAATGAGACTTGAGTTGTCATGAAATCTAGTCGAGAGAATAGAGAAAAGCAAAAATGAGCTACCAGCTATCCGTACGGGACGTGACAAGAGGTAATACTTTCATAACTTATCTCCAGTGCCGTTCGGAACATGACCCCTGAAGGGCCCCTGGAAATTCAACTCAATTGACCGCTTCAGTTACAGCTTATCCCTTTTTCAGATGTAATTTCCGCATAATAATTCGCCCCTACAAGAGGTAGAAGGTGCAGATGTTGCCTTCATGTTCATAAACGTTGGAAAGTTCAAGCCTACGGTTAGCAATCCGATTTCATGGGGATCAAGGGACTCTTACTATTTTCTTGTGAGTGATAAAGCTTGCACCTTAATACCGAATAGCTCCAAGCTGACTAGACGATCTGGAGATCCCCAGGATACCCTGTCAATTACCATGAATTCATGCGAAAAGTCTCACCATCATCCACGACGAAGAAAGTCGACTTCGGAACAAGGTGGCTCATGGTTGAAGCGATTTTTCGCCAAAGCCGATGAAATAGCTAGGCCAGATCTTTCTAAGGAGAAAAGTCAAGAGTTTGAATCAGGAGTTTTCCGACAGCTTTCGAGTAGAGTCCTCGTTCCCAGTTTCTCTCAATCATCAGGTTTCAAGAGACAGTGCTCAAGATTGAAACAGAAAACCAAACTCGGCTCAATCAAAGTAAAAAAAAACCTTTTAAAAATTCCTAATCAACGGAGTAAGTTTATAGCTCGGAAATACTCATCAGGAAATGTTTATCGTAGCATGGCGATTTCTGCGTCGAAGCAAGACTCGCACTGCTCCCACCAAAATGATAATCCTGATGATCCAGAAGAACCAAATTTTAGCGAAGTAGAGGGTAAATATCGTGCTATAGAAGTAGATACACGGCAAAGTAGGCCGGGGTTTAATGATGTGCAGAGGGAGCGACTTTATTTGGATACAACCTCGATCACTCCAAGTGTGTGTGATGAAGTAATATTTATGGAATTGAAAAAAAAATGGATCCTAAATCTAAGCATTCACTATCAAGATAAATCGAAGTATGAGAAATTCTTCGTCACCTTCGCGGAAACGCCAACCTTTTGGAGACGAATCACGGTCTCTGTGGATTATGGAGAGGTCCCTGAAGGGTCTCTTGAAGAAAAATTACAGAGACTTCATTATCAAAGGGATAAAATTGCTCGGATCTACGAAGCGATTCGTGAATCTCTTCCAGATATTAAATTCTACGACACAGTCACAAACCTGAAGCTACAGACAAAAAAGGAACAATTGCATGTTCATGTCATCGAAGACTGTTCTGAAATTATCTCGTATCCTCATTTATCTACTATTCAACATCTAAACTGCCGAAAAGTTCGAGAAGATGAGCTGGTGTTCGATGCTCACATATCAGGTTTTGTTTACAAGGTACAATTTCAAGGTCAAAGTTACGTCAAGAAAGAAATACCCGGGCCTGATAATATTGAAGAGTTTCTCTACGAAATTAATGCCCTGCAAAAACTATCAACCTCTCAACATGTAATTCAGTTTGGAGGAGTCGTCCTTGACAGCAAAGAAGAGTACATCAAAGGCCTTCTTGTTAGCTTTGCTGAGAAGGGGGCATTGATCGATATCATTTACGAAGGCGATGGCCAAATAGCCTGGTCACGCCGGGAACGTTGGGCTCGGCAAATTTTACAAGGACTTAACGATATACATGAAGCAGGATTTGTTCAAGGAGATTTTACTCTATCAAATGTTGTAATCGATGTGGAAGACGATGCAAAAATTATTGACATCAATCGAAGAGGCTGCACAGCCGGTTGGGAACCACCAGAAGTTGCTGCACTTGTCGCAAGCCATCAGCCAGTTTCATTATATGTTGGAGTTAAATCAGATATCTATCAATTAGGCATGGTACTATATGCTTTGGCATTACAAGAGGACGAACCTGAAAAGCACCGCCCATTTAATTTTGATATCTTTCCTGAAAGTGTACCGATCTACTTTATGAATATTTGTTTAAGCTGCTTACATGATCAGCCGAAATTTCGCTCTCAAGCTTCGTATCTGTTATCACTTTTCCCTAAAACTCAGCCTTGTTATACGACAAGCTCAAGAACCCACGAAGTCGTCAACGCGCATTTCGAGGACCGAGGCTTGTCACTTGGCCAAAAAATAAATATACCGAGGACTCTGCCAACACAACTTCGAGACTCAGGCTGGCTTAGTTCATACGGCTCTGAAATCACCGACATTTCAGATGATCAAGAATACTCTTCACCCAACGGCATATCTCAAACTTCACTCTTTTGGCGACAAAAATTGTACACCGACATCCATCCTCGGGCTGAACATTGCAGAACTAATACCTCCCAAAAATCTCCGGCGAAATATTTCTCCGACTCGGCTCAAAAAGACTGCACACATCAGGAGCCACCGCATCTAGCCTCAGTTTCGCGACCTACCACAGCATCTTTTGAGTGCTCTGAGTTATCTGGAATGGATACTGTCTTTGAAGTGCCATCTGAGGTTGAGAACGAATTTATGATACACACGATACATAATGATGACGAGTTTGTCAAGGTTTCATGATATTGGGTTGACGCTATCAGGAGGCATCCAAACGGTGTTCGGGGGACAATTGATCATCTAATGACATTTTCATTTTCAACATTTTCGGGAAAAATATGGCGTTTTTCCCCGCTGCAATTATGTGCTATCCTATGAGTGAGGACGATGTTCGAGCCTGTAACATGCCATCAAAAATACGCGCGTTGTTTGCGGTGTAGACATATCGCTCAAAAGACTAAAGTAATTTTTGCCGAAGGTAATCTTCCTTTTAACGAGATGCAGCCAGCAATAACGACGTCTTGAGGAAAGTGTATAATAGAACAATGCCTTTTAAACTTATCTACCATGTAGTCTTATGCCTGATCAAATTATCGCGTTGAATAATGTCTCCGCGCATTTACGCATATCCCAACCAAGCCCCCTGATTACCCTTAATCCATTCAGCCACCGATCTTGATCATGTATTCCTTTGACCAGGAATATCCAATGAAGGCACGCACTGTCGTATCGTACTTGACACACCCTCTATTCCACAGAAACATCCCAGGCCAGCATCATAATCTCAGCTCTAGAAACACGCCCTCATCGACCTGGATGAGTCTGATGCGGCTCAATTTCGCGTTGGAGCATGTAAACATGCAATTGGCTCCGTTACTTACGTTGTCTGTAGAAATGAATTAATACGGGAAGGTGCAGTACTTGGAAAAGAAACTTAATACATGAATAAGGTGTAAACAAAGATGAGGTCATGTCTGAATGTGATGGCTATGTAATATATTTTATTGGAGTAGAATTCTTATGTTCAAAAGTTAAGAAAAATTCGATACAGAAATTCGTTTTTTATCTTTGGTTTCGAGGCAATAAGCTTATGAGCAAAAAGTGTGATATTTACTCAAACTTCTGTTTGCGTAGATGGAGTCTTGTGAGCAATTAAGGGAAACTCTTATTTTTACCCTGATACTGATATGCTGGCTAGTCATTTCTAGCGTCAAATGCTATTTTCAAAAAACGCCATTATATTACATCTGGACGTATCACTTTACATTTCGCTGAGTGAAGAGATTCGACCTTGATTTAACGCCATTAGTCCATCAATTCTCGCTGTTTAAATCGATTCACAGAATAGATCTTATTAAGAAAATTCTCAATCATCGTTATCATCCTTCTTCGCAAGTTGTTCTTTCCACAAGTTATTTGCTTTAGTTTTATCAAGATCAGGGAAAACTAGATCAAAAACATCAGAATACCATTTCACAGGATGACCGCTGAGTCCCTCTTTGATGTTCTAATTTTTTATCAGTAAACTATTGGACGTAAAACTTGACTACTTAATACTTACTTCGGGAAGTTCGAGCCAATCCGACATGTTATCATCTGGAAAGATGATTGTCTTAGATCCTGCCCTTCGAGCCGCAACAGTCTTCTCTCTTAGGCCACCGATTCTTAATACTTTACCGGTTACGGTAAGTTCCCCTGTCATAGCTATGGTTGGGTCGAGTGGCTTATTTAAAGCTAAAGAAAGCAATGAAGTAGCCATTGTAATTCCCGCTGATGGCCCATCTTTTGGAACAGCACCTTCGGGACAGTGAAGATGCAACTTTGCTTTGTCAAAAAAACGATTTTCGGGATAATTACTTGCTATTACGGATTTTGAAAACGAGTATGCAATTACAGCAGACTCCTTCATAACCGATTTTAAATTTCCTGTAGTTGACAGCGCTGGACGTGATTTGGAAGATAAAGCACTCTCTAAGATCGACTCGACATATAAAGCTGCTCCACCCATTTGGGTCCAAGCAAGGCCCATAGCAACACCGGGGGGAGTAGTGTCATACAAGCGATCCGAAGTGTAAATGGGGGGACCCACGTAATCCTTTAAATTTCCTTTATCTATAGATACATGGACTGTTGCCGGTACTTCCAAGTTGATTATTGGCTTTTGAATCGTTTCTTCATCAGTTTTTCCAGACTTCTCTGAGGAATTAGTAATATCTTTTTTAGGATCTTCAGTCGCAGGTATAGCTTCCGGAACTAATGTATCTTTTTCAGATAGAGAGGTCTTTGAGAGATCCTGCACTATCTTCAATGCAGTTTTACGATATATCTTCTCGATATGCTTCTTCAAATTTCGAACACCGGATTCTCTACAATATGATTTAATCAACTCCTCGATTGCAGGTCTTTTTAAATTAATGTCTACATTCTTCAGCCCAGAAAGTTCTTTTGCTGCTGGTCCAAGATAGCGCTCAGCGATAGCTATTTTTTCATCGGCGACGTAACCTGATAGTTCGATCATTTCCATTCGGTCTAGCAATGGTCGGGGAATAGTGTCTGTCATATTGGCCGTACAAACGAAAAGGACTTTTGAAAGATCTACCGGAATATCTAAGTAATGATCCAAGAATGCATTATTCTGCTCTGGGTCAAGGAGCTCTAGAAGAGCGCTAGCAGGATCGCCTTGATGACCCCGACCCAATTTGTCGATTTCATCGATTAAGATTAGAGGATTTTCTGTTTGGCATTTTTTCAGTGCTTGAACAATTCGGCCTGGTAATGCACCAACATAGGTTCTCCGGTGCCCCTTAATCTCAGCAACGTCTGCTAAGCCCCCTACACTGAACCTATAGTATTGGCGATTCAGTGCTCTAGCGATACTCTTACCAATGCTCGTTTTTCCGACTCCGGGAGGACCTACGAAACATATAATTTTCCCTTCGACCGTACCTCGTAACTTTCCGACAGCAATGAACTCTAATATTCGGTCCTTGACATCTTTTAATCCATGATGATCCTCGTCTAGGACAGTTATAGCATTTTTTATGTCGAAATTCTCAGCACTACGCTGGCCCCATGGGATTTGAGTGAGCCAATCTAGATAATTTCTTGTAACATTGAACTCAGATGCAGCTGGTTCTAAATGTGCTAGCTTATTTAACTCTTCGTCGAAAACCTTCTTCACGGATTCTGGCATTGCTAATTTTTCACTTTTTTCTTTGAAATTCGTTACAAGCTTATCCTTGCCATCTGATTCGATACCTAACTCCCTTCGGATACCTTTCATTTGTTCCATTAGCCAATACTCTCTTTGTCTATCTGATATTGCTTTCTCAACGTCCTTTGTGATTTTTGACTGTAATTTGGCGTTCATAAGTTCCTTTTTTATCTCAACCAGTGCTTTCTTTAATCGCTCTTCAACGTTGAGAGTTTCAAGGATTTCCTGTAGGTCGGCTGCTTCGCCTGAGGAGACAGCTGCAGCAAAATCGGCAAGTTTGGCTGGCTCTGTCATTACATTACCAGAGGAATGGCTCATCGAAAACGTAGAAATT
Organism: Podosphaera leucotricha; assembly: GCA_013170925.1. Taxonomy (NCBI): domain Eukaryota; kingdom Fungi; phylum Ascomycota; class Leotiomycetes; order Helotiales; family Erysiphaceae; genus Podosphaera; species Podosphaera leucotricha. The sequence continues at coordinate 7,693 of JAATOF010005149.1, forward strand.
TGATCCCGAAAAAGGCTATTCAGACTTGCCACATCTTTGAATACATTCACAATCTCGTTTGTAAGCGCTCGAATCATGGAACTCTTTGGGTCATGAGGTTCCTCCATAAGGTTCTCAATTTTAGCGATACTAACGGGATATTTCTCTAAGAACGCCGTAGGTTCAAAAGAAGAGGATTTTTCTGCATGTTTCAGTAAATTATTACGCTCTCCAGGATTTATCATACCTATTTCTTTCTTTTCTACGAGATCGGATTGCTCCTTCGTCTGTTTAGTTGAAATTTTATCTGGGACTGTAGTATCAGTTGAAGTATTTTCAACTTTCTTTGTTTCTACTGTATTTGAACTTTGGTCTATGTTCGTAAGTGATTGTAACTTCACACGCCGATGAGGGTAGAATATGGCAGTTATCCCACCGCCCTCCCCATTATTGGTATATGCCCCCGTAATTTGGGCAAAAACCCCGGTATCATATACATCGTTTATGCTCTCGATAGTATCTCCTTCAGAGTTTTCGTCTTTAAAGACAAAGGCCCCAATATAAGGTTGTCCCCTTTTTAACAATTCTTGTATTGCCGATATAACGTGCTTATTACGGATTGTTACTGGCTTATAAAACCCAGGAAACAGAGGTCGCTTTGAGATTGGAATAGCCAGGACATGAGGATATATTTCAGGCGGAGCAGACTTCTGTAGGGCTTTATCGGTAGAACTTTTCCGAGGTTTTTTCGCACTTTCGCTATTCCCAGAATTCCCAGGACCGCTGGGACTACTCGCAGCACTGCTAGTAGTTGGAGTATTACTCGCACTCCCAGATACCGCACTGCTGCTTTTTTCGTCTGTAGCACCTGCCGAAGAGTTTGAATTCGGTACGGCAGGAACATTTTTTATTTTATTTTCAACCACAATCTCATCGCTTGGGCTAGTACCGGTCTTCTCTTTGTTCTTCTCCTCTTCAGGCGTATCGTCTGGAGGCAACTTGGGGAGTTTAGATGATTCTTTCTGTTTCGCAGAGAATGTTGAGAAATTGGCGCATCGGTGACGGGTAGTGAGTAAATCGTTTGGGTTGGATCTATGACTGCATGCTACAAACACTGGATAATAAAGAACTGGATGGATTGTTCGTGATAGATTTAGTGGATTGGGGAATATCCTCGCGTTTCGAAGTGCAAGTCGCCATGGCAAGTTTTGGCCGTATAACATAGCTAACGAAGACTATATCCCTTGAGTAGCAGGACTAGCTTGAGAATAAAGATCTAGCCCGTATTCTGTACCGTAATTTGAAATCCTCGACACGCTGCAAGAGGCTTTTGCAAAAGCTATGACGATGATAGCTGATTCACAGGAGGAATATAAATAAGTCCATCTAACCAAAGGAGGGAATACCTTGAGATAAATCATACAGGGGGGAGACATGAGTAGTTAAGGCAGGCTATATATATAGCGTAAGTTTTGTACGCTTGATTCCAATGTTAGTATGACGGAGATTACAAAACTTATCTTGTGACATGCTTTCACTTATCTCCACCGTCGTGCATCAAGGTGAAATTTATAATTTACTGGTCCCTTGGCCTTTGAAATTGATTTGGTCAGACTGTGAGGGAAAGATTTTATGTTTCATTCCTGGCAACATAAGTCTTGCAAGTCAGAGCAGAGGATTATTAAGGCGAAGTCTTGAACGATGAGTACATATTTTCTCCCATGGAACCGAACTCACGCTGTAGCTTCTAATCCCATGTCGTTGTAAGTCTTGATAGGCATCGGCATTTCCACCCACGTGATTTCGAAATTTACGGTTGGAAAATATTATTTTAGCCTACAATATTAAATATAAAACTCAAATTCAAATAGACAATATCCAAAAGAATAGACCTGCCCTTGATCTGAAGAAATCTCAGCTCTCCTAGTAGCTGCGTTGACCCGTCGTGCCCTGCTTACTTCAGTGATGCTACCCTTGTTTCCTCTAGAGCCCTTTTAATTTCTTCGTTAGAAAATTCAGTATTTGGATCTACGGGGTCCTTCTTCCTCCTCTTATAAAATAAGCGTTCATTTTAATACAGAGAGCTTGATTTTTCATCTCTCCCTCGGCCAGTTGCGCCTGAAGCATTCCGATTGATTTCGCTGTTTTGCGCATGAATAAAGCTGTACCTCGCGAGAGCTCAATATTATCTCGTAAGACCTGAGTTGCTGCATGTATATTCGTTGGCTTCCTAGGAGTAAGTATCTCATCAATTTGGCGCTTTTTTGACGGCGGTTCGGGTGTTGTTCGGCGTGGTTGTGTAGAGGGTAGAGAAAATAGGTTGGTTATTCAGACCTTTCTGGCGATTGAAGGGGAACAGACCAGCCGCACGCCATCCGCCTTTGATCAACATCCGTAAGACGCTCATTGCAGGCCATTATAGGACCTGATAAATCTTTTCTTTATTATTGGTGCAGAAAGAATCGTGTATCGACGATAACGAGCTTTTAGAGGTGAAAGACACGACAAACCAAGCGGCTGAAGAATATGAGACGTACATGTATATAATGTATATGGAGGTATATATATCACGTGGATTTTATTTTTATAGCATTTCCATTGAAGGTCCACATTTATGTGGTTTGTTTGATTTATTCGTGCTACCTTGAGTCCAAGACAATCATAACATTGGGGCTCCTCTCTATCCCAGGCCACACCTTTTACAGTGCTCCTATTCCCTTTTGCTACGATGAATTCTCACAGTCTACAGATATTCTGACATTATACTGTCTCCCGAGGAAAGAGCACCGCTCCCTGCCTCCGGGCATCGTCGCCGAACCCGTGCTCGACCGCAGCATGCTGGTCAACTCTACGATCAAGACCGTCGCCAGGAACCTCACCGAGGGCGCGCTGCTCGTCATCGTGGTGCTGTTCCTGCTGCTCGGCAACATCCGCGCCGCGGCGATCACCGCGCTGGTGATCCCGCTGTCGTTCCTGTTCGCGGTGA